>WBMW01003145.1:764087-784659 GCA_013396635.1 Penelope pileata | reverse complement strand
AACCTTGCTGTTTGCAAGAAGCAACCATTTAGCTGCACCACCACCCTCATTAGAATATTTCCCTTGTCCCTGGCAGATGCTCTGGGTAACTGGCAGAGCCCTTTACTGCAGAAGTGCCAGTGCAGTTGCTGAGGATGAGTGTATGTTTTGCATCCCACCCTGCTCCTCCCAGTGCAACCTGTCCTGCTCTCACCTCTCAGTCCATTCAGCTCTCCCACCCAACAGTGCTCATCCTTCTGGGAAATGATCTGAAAAACAGGGAGAGGAAAACAGCAGTTGGAGAGGGTGTCAGTGACTTGCAGCAGCGAGAAATGGAGGCAGGACACAGAAATCTCTCCCCGCAGGAAAGTGTGCAGGAGGGCTACAGCTGCCTGATTGTGTGTGTACAATGAGGCAGTGCTCTCTTCTCAGCTCTTTTGTCAATGTCCTCTTCTCACAAGGCCCAGGGCCTTCAATGGCAAAAAGCTCCTGTAAACACAATGCCATCCCTCTTTTTCCCAATTTAAGATGAGATGCCAACAGCTAAAAGGATGTTTTTATAGGCTTTCCCCAGCCTGGTGTGCAACGTTTAATGGGGATTGGACCAAATCAAGCTTTGGCTCAGCTGTATGGCAGCCAGGAAAGGGACTTTGTAGTTGCATTGAGAATGACCCATGAGACAACACCCACAGGAACACACTGCCTCATCTCCAGGCAGCCCCCAGAACCACCAGCTGCTTCCTTTGGGACTCCTAACTGGGCTCTGAGCTCAGCTCCTCATTTCCCTGCAGAAGAGGCAGTGCAGAGTCCCAGACAAAGTCAGGACCGCATGATCCCGCCCCGGTGCCTCTCTCGTAGGCTGGCGTACCGTAATGATGTCGTTCTTGCGGAAGCCCAGCTCGTCGTCGTCGTGGCGCTCAAAGTCCAGCAGTGCCTTGGCGCGGCGCCGGCGGTTGCGGGAACAGGCCACGTAGTTCTCGTGATCCCGCTGGTGGCTCTCCATGCTGTAGTCGGGAGTCAGATCCTGGCAAGCACATGGATGCAGAGCACAGAGGAATGAAAAACAACAGATGATGCCCAGCTGATCTACCAAAGCCCCTGTTCCCAAACCCTTCTCCTAGCAGGCAGGCAATCTCCCAGCACAGCCCTCCTCCACCAGAGATGGGCTGAGCAACCCTCACCCTCCATCTGTTACACCTGGCACGTTCTTCCTCGAGCCCACACGCTCCAGGAGCGTTCCCACTCACAATGCTGCAGTTCTTGGGATCCACACACTGGAAGTGCCGTGCCACCTGGAGAATGGCCTCGCGAAGGTCAGCCACCAGCTCCGTCTGCTTGATGTTCTTGGCTTTCAGCGCCTCCAGGTCGTCATCTCCTGGTGGAACCCACGCAGCCAGAGGGAAGATGCAGAAAGGAAAACAAGTATGAGGTATTTATTCTTTATTGATAATTAGAAATCGTTGATTCTACAGAAATCAGTCAGAGACATGAGAAAACCTCCATCTTCTTCAGACTTCAGTCTCCCTAAATGGAAAGATTTCAAAGGTTTTGGGTGTATATGAATGGTCTTAAGTACAAAACTGAAGTTAACAAAGCATCTTCCAACTGTCAATAATTCCCACAGGAGTTCTGACAGCTTATCTGCTTATTTATATAAGACAAAAAGGTACTTAGGGTACATAGGGTACAGGAAGTTTGGGCACAATGAATCATTTGCTCCTTTTCCCAAAACAAAAAAAAATTCAGTTTGTTTTAAATTCAAAGTGTATTTTCAGAGATCTGTTTTTGCTCTCTGTAACATACTGAAGAGGTGGTGGCTTGATTTAAAAAAAAAGAATTAACATTTAAAACAATGCATTCTTCACTGAACTCCAATTTTTATATAAATGGGGTTTTTTCACAAGTCCTAAGTAAATTAGTGGCTAGTGAACTGGTACATTGCTTATCTTCTAAGAGCATTACAGAAACCAGTATAAATAGAATGTGGTCCAAGTGACACAGCTGCTGCAGCCATGTATACACAAAGAGTAGCTTCTGCTTATTGAACAGTGATTAACTGTATCTTTCAATTACAAGTGATACTAATTAAAAAGACCAAATCTTTAAGAACATAACTGGAAGCACAGAATTAGATTTAAAATGTTTTTTTATAATTATTTTCTATTATCTGTATGTATTAAAAGAATCAGATTTAGACACACGTAGCATCAGAAATAAACAAACTTTGCTTCTGGACTAGAAATAAGGCAAGACACAGTAACTCCCAGTCCAAGCAACGAAAATTAAGAAAAACCTCCCTGTAAGTAGCCAGGGGCAGGAAACAGAGAGCATAAGAAGTCTCACTGCAGATTCAGAGAGATAGACTGTAAATAGCTCGGTGATCACGCAGACAGTGGGGGAGATTCCCGGAAGATTCACGTTGCTAAAACAGAATGTGACTAAAGAAGAAACTGCTAAACCACATCCACGCTACCTCAGTGGGCTGCCCTCATTTACAGATATTGCTACTTCACCATTTAGTCCCTTCGGGCCAAAATACCCTGCTCCTCCCTCTGCACCCTGATGAACCCCACCCAAACACGAGCAGGAGAGATGGGAAGAAAGTTTTATACCCTCCCACCTTCAAATACACATAACACCAAAGAAAGCAACTGGGGTTTCCACCAGATTCACCTTGCTGCAGCTGACAAGCCCACATATATGTTTCCAAAGCAGGAAACGAGTACAGAATCAGCCACATGTGAGACAGCTCTATTTTGAGCCTGCAAAGACTGACTAGCTGCGCAGCCGTGCAGAGGAGGGCTGGCTCTCATGCTTTTCCTTGCTGCAATGCCCATCCAACAGGAAAAGGGCAACATGTACATCTTGTCTCCCGTACCAACTTTAACTGTTTCTTCTTTGTATTCCTTCTTTAGCAATCCGATCCAACTTCTTGAATCTCAGCTAGAGAAAGCGCTGGCTGACCTGAGCTAACAAGAGCACGAGTCTAGCTATGAGCAGGAGAGGTTGGACTATCAAGCTCCTCCAAAGATCCCTTCCAAACAGTGCTCCAGTGATTCCATGACCCCTGCCCAAGTCAGTCTTATGTCTCCATTCTCTTTAAAAAAGAATTAGGTTCTGAGTAAATCCTTACACCCACCCAGATGAGGACTATGTACCAATTCTATGCACCAACTAACCATAGGCAGCAGACTTCACAGTTAAAGTAATTTGACATGGTGGATTTATCACATCCAGGTTTTCCCTTCCCTCCACTTGGGCTGAAGTTTTCCATTTTAGTCATCTGCTGAAGGATAACAACTTCTCGATAAAGTTCTAGTTCCTAAGAGTAATATTAGGGCAAAACCATGACAATCGTACATAAACCCCACTGAAATGAAAAAACGTTGTCAATCATCTCAGTGATACGCTTCTACCACTGATACGTCTTCAAATTTGAACTTAAAATTTGTCTTGGTGCCTGGGAATAACTCCCTATCACCTACAAGAAAGCTGCTCAAACTTGACCAAGAGGAGACAGACACAAGAAAGATGCGTTTGGCAGCTAAGTTCCTAGAGATCCAGTTTGCACGGCCTGTATGACAGCATTACACACAAGAGGTATGAGAGTTTAGGTTGCACAAGCAACCTGCCTGCATTTCTTCACTTCTGCATGCTCAATTCCACAGCTTCATGGGCCTTGTACTATTGCTTTTATACCTAATGCTCTACGTGCATGTAAGCAAGCCTCTGACAACGTAAGAGCTTCCCAGAGAACATCAGAAAAGCCCCTCTCTGAAAAGACCACTAAAACTCACTTTTAGATTTGTTCAGGCTATTTCAACCGCATCAGGAACACTATTTAAGCCCTGTAAATTCAGTGCATTCTCCTTCCCCTGAAAGACAGTTTCTGTGGTGAGATGTGGCAATTTCACGACAGCTAACCAGTTGCAAGGCAGGTGATGACAGTGAGGTTTACAATAGAAAGGGCTATCATGAAGCCACAGAAGTTATTTTTAAACGTATGCTGGCCGTGTGCTTTCTGGACACAGGTTAGCTCATAAGCAATGAGAATTAAGAATCAAAAACATCCACAACATCGAACTCTCAGAGCAATAGTGATGTTTGCATTTATAAATTTACATTTACGAATCTTGATGGGTGACATGTTGGACCATCCTGCCTGGTCCCACATCTTCAGAGATGATGCTCCTGAACTGACAGGAGTAGTATCAGGAGAGCACACAGCCCATGGACAGCATAGAGTCCACTAAAAAAATGTGTTCAAGTGTTTGGTCAGCAGAAGGAGCTGCAGCTCACTGTTAGTCACCACCTAAGGACTAACCAGCAAAATTCACTTTGAGATCAGGCCAAAGCAAGCAAATAGAAAGCTGCACTTCTTCCCTCCCATCCTTCAGTTGTGGTTCCCTTCTCTCCTCTTCCTCTGTCGCAGTGTTTCCCTGCATTGCTCACTCCCAGCCCTCCTCGCTGCTATACCCACCAGCACCACATGGCAGGCACAAGACTGTCCTTACCAAAGAGCAGAGAGGTGATGCCAGATTTCCTGCGCTGAGTCCTGCGCCGTACAATCTGAGAAAGGAAGAGAGAGAACAAAGTGCACACACTTTAGCATACTTAGTAAATAAAATAAAGCAATCCTCCACACTGGTCAGGCCTGGAAGGGGCAGGCAAGTGACTTGGCAATTTAGACAGGAGTTGTTCTAGTTCCAATGCAATGAATCAGCTCTACTGCTTGTTCTGCTCCATACGCAATGAGTTATTTATAGCTCAATTATTACAAAAGCAAAAATGAAGTTCAAGAATCAACCATGATTCAGCTGAATAAATTTTAATTTTACCTGTTGCCAGAGGCACTTCCACACATAATTGTATTTAAATTTCTAAGTGGCTGCCTATTACGTCTTAGAACTGCAGGAGTGTCTGGTGATAAGCACGCAGATGAGCATCAAGAATATATCTTCCACACAGGTTTGAGGAACAGGAGGTACTACATCTCCAACTGCAGACTGTAATGTACGATTAACACAGATGCTTTTCTTACTCAGCTTCTCAGCAGCTGCTGCACTCTACCTTCCAGAGTTATTTCAGCACGTCAGTTTCTTACTAATGGATTAATCCCAGGTCCCACTCTGCTGTGTGCTTACGATAGTTCCAAGCAAATTCTGCCAAAAGCACACGTTGCTTCTTTTAGTTTCCATTAATGAAATGTAACACTTTGCATCATAACTCTCATTAATGGTAAGCACAATTAACATCAGTATTCCTTTAATCTGTGGATTTATCAACCAGGACAGATCCAGCAGCATTTCATTGGTACAGACCTTCCTTCACTTCCCAACACCTTATCTCCCCTGGGTGACAGAGTCACCTTGGGGCCAAAATCCTTGGACAGGAGGAACTCTTGCTCACAAACAGCAGTTGGGATGGAATACAAGGTTAATGGTAAAAACAGAGTGGCAGAGGCAGGTGGAATTCGGGGCACTCACTTTGGATAAATTGTTGACAGTGGTGCTGGAGTTGAGCAGCTGCCCTTGGTCAGCAATGAGGTAGGCCAAGTGTTTGCGACGCTGCGTCTCCACCGCCACATCTGTCAGCGAGCCAGCCACACGCATGGCCTCCCGCAGCAGCACATCTGCATCTTCCATCTGACTCGGGATGTCCGAGAGCGTGTTGAAGATCGAGGCGGAGTTCTCAGACTGGATTAGCTCATCCTCCTGCAATGATGCAGTTGTTTTGCCACACAGAACAGTGAACATGACAGCCATGCTCCTGGGGCCGCTAGATGCAATTTTACATTCAGTGCACAGCCCAGGCCAGACACAATGCAGGTGCAACTTGGCAATTATGTTAAAAAAAACTTCAGTAGGAAAGGTCCAGGCTAGCTCTGGGAAGGGAACAGCATCTTTTACTGCTCCACTATACTGATATCTGCTCCCAAAACTCTACGTGGCATGTATTGAAGTCACAGAGACAGTGCAAAATCAAGAGGTATCTTGGTTTAAATAAGACACATTCTCAGGTTGGAATCTAGAGTGAACAAACGAAGGCAGCTGAAGGAGTTTAATTATGAAGGATCAAATGAGGAAGGCAGGGAAACAGCAATCCCTGAATCTCCAAAGTGCCTTGGAAGTCTTCATGGCTCCCAATTCTGAGGAAATCAAGAAGTTATCTTCCATAGCACACTCCCAAACCACATAGAGGAAGTGGATACAAAACCTTCTTGCCTCTAAAACCTGCAATTAAATACTGAAGTGCCATAAAGAATGAAGTGGAGGTAGGCGTTACCTTCATACTGAGCATGCCCAGAGTGAGCTGGAACAGCACCAGAGAGCCCTCATAGAAGAAGAGGTCCCAAATGCGCAGCAGCAGCTTGATGTGGACCACACTAGCGAAAGAGGTGAGGAACCAGTGCAAGGTGATCAGGGACAGCTCTGTCAATAGAGATACACAAAGGAATCATGATGGGGTAAGTCAGCAAACCAGTGGAGATGGACTCTCCCAAGTGCTGCCTTCCCAGCTTGAAGATGACCATGCATGCCCAAGGCCTCCAGAGCCAGGAGGTTTGCTTCTAGCTCTGCTGCTCTCCCCTCTGTGAAACAAAGGCAGTAAGCTCTGCCTGCACACCACCGAGAAGAGCAAATGGCACACTTTTACCAATGTCATGCTCCTGGAGCAGCTTGTCCAAGCGGGGCAGGTACTGCACAATGAGCTGTCGCAGGACGCGCTGGTCTGTCTGCACCCCCATCAGGGTGGTGCTGAAGTAGGAGGCAGGAACCAGTTCCTCAATGATAGCGCACATCATCCAGAAGGCATCTTCCTCCTCCAAGAAGAGCAGCAGAGAGGCAGCCACCTGGGATTTTGAGGGAAGAAAGACTGCATGACAACCCTGTCCTAAGGACAGAACTTCCCCACCTCCTCAAACAGATCAGTGCCTATGTCACCAACATCTTCCTTCCTCTGCAGCACCTCTCCTGTAGTCTCTCTCATGGATGGGATTTCTGTGCAGTGTAACGCCTGTCCCTCCCCCACAGAGGGACCAAATCATTCCACATATTTGGACACATGGTGTTACTGTGCTCTACCCTCCCTAGGAAATATGTTCCACGCAAAAGGGGTTTCCCTTCAACTAGTCTGGAGGCCACAGCATCTGGCAGCACCACCTCAAATCACTTACCCCAGAGTAGCTACCACAAACAGAATGATCCCTATCACAAAACCATTGTGAAAGCAGGTTACCATGCCAGTGCCTTGGCAATATCCAATCTCTGGGTAGAGCCAGGCAAGTCCCCGTAGTATCCTCCGTAGCCGTGGCACCCCGATACTGTTCATGTTGGAGAAGCAGGCGTTGCTGGGCATCGTGCGGAGCAAGTCTTTTTCAATCTGTCAGAAAGCCATAAGCAAGGAAAGGATCAGCTACCAGCATCTGAACAATTGCCTTCTGCTCTCTGCACTTATCCATGGCTCCTTGCCTCAGTAAACTCTGCTTCCCTACACCCAAGTCCTTAGGCACCAAAGAAGATGGCCCTGTCCAAGCACATGGGGCCAGTTTAACAGCCTTCACTAACATGCAGAAAATCCAGTCAGATGGCAGCTTGGTGGCTCTGTAGAAATACTTGCCTAAACTCAGCCCCTAGCTTCATCACTTAGAACAGTGTGCATGCTGGCTGGGAATTTCATCTGCTTGGATTCCAAGCAAGGATTCCCATCATGCGTATTCCAGAGAGAAATCAACAGCACGGCCACATCTGTGATGGGGGACTTGGAGGTCAACAGCCCACAGCTCCCCCAGACACAGTGTTGTCCTTCCTTCTACCATTACCTCACTGGAGATATATATGTGTGTATATACATATATATATAGCCAGCATTTCACTCTTCACTTCCCTCAAAGAAGTATCGGGATGTTTGCCCAGATGCAACTGCAGGTATTCTGGCCTGTAGTTAACAGCGGTCAAAACCCTTCTGTAGGAAGGAGGGGATCTGCAGAGCTGCTATTCCAACAAAATGAAGGCGATACGCACCCAATAGGATCAAGCTTTAGTAGAACTCAGCCACATGTCCTCTCAGCTGTCCCTGCTGCAGGTTAGGCAGACACCTCTTCCCCGCATGCAGCAGATCTTGCCCTTCTCCCCTCTCCCTTATGCCCAGTCAGCACTAGGCAGCACCTCTCACCTGTTTGGCAGCAATGGTTTCATCATTGGAGCTGTTTTTCACGATATCACGATATGACATCTCCGAATTTCTCTTCTTCTGCAAGGCCCCAGACAGGCGCATCCACAGCTGGGGGGACAGGGCAAATAGCAATAAGAGTCACTAAAACACCCCAGAAAGCCATAGCCTGGCCCTCTCTAAACCAAGAGACAGGGGTTCTGCTCCACTGTCTCTTACCCTAGGCAGGAAGGCCAGCCCAGAGCAGGCAGCGCTCTCACCTGTGGCCTCATGCTGTGTGGGATGCCAGCCAGCACCAGGGAGCGCAGCTTGTCTGAATGCGGGAGGGTGACCTCAATTTTGTCCCAGGTGAGGTCACCCACATCATGGTTGTGTGTGAATTCCAGATGAGCCTGCCACTTGAGCCTCTGCTGTGGCTCCTCTGTCAGCGGGAGCCCCAGAAGCTTGCTGGAGTTTGGCTCAGCACCGTCTGCCTCAGCAAAGGGAAGGGAGTGAAATGGAGACAAGTGAGAGAGGGAACAGGAGAGGGAACAGACATCGGGTAGGGTGGAATAGGAAAGCCATCTCAAGAAAGCACATAAGGACTTTCAGGTCTTCCAGCCAGAGCATGAAAAGGCAAAGCTTGGTTTCTAACTGCCTTCTCCATGCAGAAAATTTTATGATTGTAAGCAAAAGGCACTGGAGCCTTGAGAACTGAGAAGCTGTCAGCAGGCCCAGGCTCTACTTACGCATGATTTACACTGGAGTGTGGCTGGAATTAAACAAGACCCTGGCAGCAGTCATCCTGCTGAGTTTTGTGAGCATCCATAAATCAAGCTGACAAAAGCATAGCAAGCCTCAGAGGTGACAAGCAGAAAGCTATATGCTCATGCAAGTAACGAGGCACAAAATGCTAACTTGGGGGCTATCTAATCAGCAAAAAAATCTTATTAAGAACACTGGCAAATTCACACTGAGAGAGCAGCTTCACCTGAGGCTGGCTTTCTAGAATAGATACTGTAACACAATACAGGTTTGACATAAGGCACTCCATCCCTCATCATTTAACAGATCCCAACAATGCAATCCAAATCCTTCTGCTGAGTTTAAAATGCACAAGTCTATCAAATGGTCTGGCTGAAGAAAATTGGCCTCTCTGCCTTGTCCCCATCTCCAGGTCATCGCTTCAAGAAAATCCTCTATGACTACAGAGCCTCAGGGCACATAGGCAAAAAAGTTCTGCCCTCACATTGTATGGCCTGAGACCTGGAAATCTCCTCTCAGAGCACACAAAGCAATTCCTCCAGTCCCCCAGTCCTTGCTCTTTGTAAAGGCAGTGAGCTGTGTAGTTCAATGCCCAGCTGCAACAGCTCTCTTCACCTTCTGCTTGGCTTCCTGCCTCTGTATCTTGCAGAAAAACTAGGATGTGGGCTCTGCCCCTACAGTTTGTTCTACACTTTGCCAAGCTGCTGAGATGAGTAGAACGCACCCTGCTGCCACTCATCTGTGAGTCTTCCACCGACACCACGCGTCAGTGCGCCTGCTATTGGTGCTCACAGTGCTCCTGACCACAACAAAGAGCCCACTGTGGGTCAGGACAGCTGCCCTTCCCCAGCACGCGGCTGCTAATGGAAATGGCAACTTCCTCTTAGCTTTCTTCTCTCCCTTACCTATGCCACAGGCATAAGGGGAGGGAAAGGACCCTGCTGCATATTTGGTGTTCCAGATTTCACAAGGCCAGCTCAACTGATGCATGGCCTTCGGTAACAATGGAGGAATATGGAAAGAAGTTGATGGGTAAATACAAACCTAGCACAAACCTAGCACAGAACGGTTGCAAAATCACTGCCCAGGGCAGCACCTAGGACACACTGAAAGGGGGAGGGATGGGACTGGCTTTACCTTCCTTATCGACACGGAAACCAAATTCGTCATAGCGGAACTCTGGTTGCTCAATGGATTCTTCTTTCTGGGGGACGTAAAGAAGGAGAACAGACACTTTCACTACTCCAGCACTGAGCAACTGAACAGAGACAAGTGGATAACGCCCCAACCCACGCTGCCTGCACTGTGCCCTCTGAGCAACTGTACTCCTTGCCCGCTTGTTTCTGACACCTCCCACCATAACTCCCAGCTGGGTAGGTGTTGCATGCTGCCCCCATCTTGACTTCTCTACAGAAAATGCAAAGCTCTGCTTTCCCACCTGCACAGACCTTCCCAGCAACCTCCCAGTACACGCACTCAAGCTGCAGCATCACATCATGATGAGGACTTCCCCACCTGGGAGGGCACACAGCCCTCCTCATGGACTGAGAAATTCACACATCAGCTATGCAGGTCTCTACTGGCTGCATTTCTAGGACACAGTAGCTCTCTGTAACCTGGTGCACACACTGCAAATCCAGTTCCCTGCAGTGCCCCATCTCCTGCCTGCTGCTGTCAGATTTACTCTGAAAGACAGCAGGCAAAACTGGGATTTGGACTTTGCCTGTGAGGCAAGGCCAAATTAGAAGCCAAAGGAAATTCAGTTTCATGACTCAATTCTCAGCTTCCCTCATCTGCACTCACGGTTGCCACTGGGGGGAAGGGTTACGATCAGGAGGTTTTTGTAAGGAGTAAAAATCTACAGATGCCTCTGTTTCCTGCTGGCCCACCTGCCCCTCCTGCTCCTGAGCAAGCACTGTGCCAGGCAGCACTGAAGAAGCATGCTTCCAGCATAGCTCCAAAATAAGCTTCAACCACCTTCTCAGGGCTCAGTTGCCTTCAGCAAACACTATGGGTAGGTTACAGAATTTCACGGCTGCTTCCTTCCTTCCTGCTTTGCCCACCTGGCGGCAAGCCTTGAGGCCAGCATTTTCTGCCAGGCACAAGCCTCCAGGGTAGCTTGGTGGTGACTCCCTTAGAGTGTCAACATTTTAAAGTGGAGCAATGGTTACAAAATAGCAGAGCAATAATTCACATAAGTTTCTTTCTGCTCTGCAAGATCCTCTTGCAAGAGCCAGGATGCAGCCACAAAACAAATGAACTTTAACAGCAAACAAGTGTCCACAAGGGAACCATTGGAGGAAGAGTGCATCTCCCCTTTTCCTTACAGCATTCAGAGACCACCAGAAACCACCACAGTCCCTTTATTTCTGTGCAGAGCCAGAGAAGACCCTCCCCTCCCTGACCCCACCATACCTGTGTGTATTTCGCCAGGATGTCCTGCGGCCAAATGCTGGGTGTGAGTGCTGAGAAGGGACCCCCAGCAGAGGGGGTGTGATGGCCTAAAAAACACAATGAGAGCAACATACAGCAGTGAAAACCTGGAAGGACTCCCTTTAAACACTCAATACAGACTGCTCCAGCAAGGTAAGGATTTGCTCAGCAGTCTGTCACTACTGGTCTGTCACTAGACATTGTGACAGCTTCCACATTGCCAAGGATGCAAGTAATTTCAGAAGGTTTTAATCCTTATCACCAAGCAAAAGAAGCAGAAAGGACAAATAGAGTTCTCTCTAACAAAGGGACTTTTTGGGAACAGAAATGGTTCTACGGCATCATGTGATTGTTCTTCTTGGAAAAGCTGTGCCATGTCAAGGCAGCCATCAAAAAAAATTCTTACAAAGAAGCAAATGTCTTCTTTAGAGTCACCAGCAGCACTCCAGACTTCCCTGAAACTTTGTCACTCAGGCAGCAAAATGAGAAATCAGAGCCCTCAGTAATATGTTCAGCTGCTCCCTTTGCTGCTGAAGGGCTGGGATGCTGCTGCCCTCCCTCTAAGGCTGCCAAGACCATGCAGCAATCAAAGTATGCCTATTATCTTGGTGTTTTGTGTTCAAGGTAAGCACCTTCGCAGAAGTAGCTCCCACTGAGCAGCTTCCCTTGGAATGAAAGTAGACACTGAGTTTTGCAATTGAAGCAGATAAGTATATCACAGGCATTCTGCTGTACACATCAACAAAAAGGTTTACTTGGCTTTCAAGTGTAGTCTCCGTTAGGGTTATACTCCTTGAAATAAGCAGCTGGCTCAGGAAGGAAGGTGTAGACAAAGACATGGAGTGGGAGAGTTCCACTACAAGGATGTGATGGAGGAGACCTAGTATTAGTCAAGCTTGTAACTCGGTAGCCCACAGCTGAACTCCAGTCATTCTTCAGCCCTATTCAGCCCTAGAACTACCACTTCATAGCAAAAGTCTCTCAGACTATAAGCAAGTCATCCACTTTGGGGCAAGTCTTGGGAGGAAAACAGACCTGAGCAGGTCTCAGGAAAAATGGGGGGGCAGACAGCCTCTGTACCCAATGGCTGAAGTGCAGGCAGGGTAAATAAAGAAATTGTGTTCCCATGAGTGAAATGGCAGTGGCGCACTCTTCCTCCCTCCATTTCAAGTGGAGCAGTATGTTAATGTAAAGAATGGCTGTTGGAATCAGTAACCTTCTCTTACCAAGCTGCAGATGAAGAAAGAGAGTCATCAAAGAAGGTGTCACATCCATTTTTGTCTGCTTACCTGACATGGCGCTAGGTAAGGCTGAGGGGCAGAGGCTGTCAGCAGGTCCAGAAATGTTCTCAGAGGTGAGAGGTCACTGCCCTGTTACAAACAGAAAAAGAAGAACTGTCAATGAGAACATCTCAAGAATTGTGTAATGAGAACACAGTGAGGGACAGACTCCCAATACTTGTGGCAGCAAACCACAAGTTTGCAAGAAGGAATGTGAGGGATTCACCCAGCAGGCCCTGTCCTTGTGCTCAGCAGCACAAGGTTATGTTGCCACTGCTGCCTCTGCATCTCGGTGAACTCCCCAGCAAGCACTGGCAGCCCACGAGCAGCTTGCTATAGCACTCCAAGATAAGCAGCTACAAAGGCACCTGTGTCTGAGAACACAGATAAGGCTTCTTCCTCCCAGATCTAAATCTCTCTGCGTGAGAAAGGCTGGCATGGCTGAACCGACACTGATCTGGCAATATCAACTCTCAGAGAGGGGGGAAAAAAAAAAAACAGGAAAAAAAAAAAGCACAACCAAAAGAACCAGAAGTCCAGCGTTTGTTTCTGAGAAGTTACCTTGCCCACATACATGGCCAGTTGCTTACCTGTGAGTTCTGTGAAAGTTCTGAAAATGCTCTTCTGTCCTGCCCCTAATTCCTGCCCATCGCTCCAGGTCTCTCAGCACCAAGTTTTCCCTTGGTGGGTAAAGACAACGAGAGCAGGAAAGGAGCACCTACCCACTCATTTCATGTGGCAGTGCTCAGGGCTCACACAGCAAGCGGGTGGCTCTGCTGACAGTGCTTACTTCCCTGCCAATGTGACTGCAAATGCATTTTGAGAGTTTTTTTCAGGCTTCCCACTGCCCTGGCACCACAGCACGGGTGTGCTCCGTGCCCCCAGGTCACTGTTGACCTTCATGCATGTACAGTCCTTGCTGAACCAACCTGTCATGGAGAAGCCAGGCCAGCAGGTTAGGCACGTAGACAAGAAAACATCTCACAACCGCTGAACTAACCATGGTGCCCAGGAAGCAGGGGAGGAGCGCCGAGGTCCCTCCTCATCCCACGACAGGTGTAGCAGAGGGGAACACCTTCCCCGCCCACGTCACCGCTCCCCTGCTGGCACCGGATATTAGAGCAGGTTTTTCCTGCCCCGGTCCCTACGGAAACCTGAAAGCACCTCGCTGGGACCTGGGGTTGGCATGATGGCTGGGACAGAGGGATGCCATCCTAAAGCAGCTCTCAGCTCTTCTAGCCAGCAGACAGCAGGTACTGAGAGGGGCTCCCACAAAGCCTGTGGAAGTGCATGCATGAAAACAAAGCACACCATGGATTCCAGCTTGCTGAGCAACAGCCAGAAGGGATCACATGTGTACCTGGAAAAGGCAGCTGCAGTGAGAGCCAGCATCAGCTGCAGCTGTTGGAAGCACTCCAGCTGCAACACACCTATCAGAGTTGTAAACACACGCCGTGCAGGAACACATCCATTTAGTATCTTTTCCCTGCAGGTGTCCTTTCGAAATTGATGTTTGCAAAGGAGACCTGCAAATTTACTTCCACTTGACAGTATCGAGCCTCCTCTGGACAAACTTGCTCTTCCACACAGCTACAGTAAGAAAGATTTCAACTACCTGCCTTCTTGCAAACACCAGATAACAATCGCCTGCTGCCTATGCTTTACGTGCCCGGCTCCTTTAGCCACGTGATCCCCACTTAACCCTGCTGGGGCAGCGCCTGGATCTGCTGGCACGAAGCGATGCTGTCCGGAGCTCTTCTGCAGGATCTTCATTTTGGGACAGAAACTCCTTTCCAGGCACATTCCTCCTTTGCTGATTACAACGGAAGTAAATCAGCCCAGCTGAAAACCACCACCAAAGCAGCTGTACCCCCAGCAGACAGAGTGTGCAAAGGACAAACATTGTACAAAGCAATGCTTTTGCATGCTGAACACACTACAACTAGCAGCTAAAAGCAAATGTCATCAGAAGGACCAGAATAACCATCATTTCTCCTAGATTTTCAGCCACTGTCATAGAAACATTATATACAACCCCTTCCTCTGACAGTAAGTCAGCATGAGGGAAAATTCTGCTTTGCACTGTGCTTCACTTGAGCATGGAGCTGTGCTCTGCAGCAGTAAATCCCACTGCCTCCTCTGGACTGTCAGTTAGCTTCTGCTGCTCTCTGAGGTCTACTTTTATTCACAGAGTTTTAGGAGAAGGAAGAGGGATTGCAAAGCCACAGCACTCACCAGGAGGCCACACACTGTGGTGCAGCTCTGGAAGCCTCTTCCAGCTCAGCTTCCAGAACCCCAAGTAGATTGCAGCCAGCGTAACATCCAGAACGTCCCTCTCCTAGAAATCAGACCAAGTTAGCACTGAACCAGGCTGCTCATTTCTGCACCCTTGCACTTTGGAAGCTCTGTTTTTGGAGTTAAAATCCTGACTTGCCCATTGCATCACACAAGGGGAGCCCTCAGCAGGAACCTGGTAAATCCCCTCCGCCTTCCCTTCCCCCAGCAGCTTCCCCTTCAGTCAGGTGAAGGCATATCCCGGAGCTGCAAATGCCATTAGTTCCACGAGTCAATATTTGCTCTGCACGTGTACGGTCAGAAGGAAACTCAAAAGCTTCACAGATAGCGAAGTGAGGGAGCACAGCACAGCACAGCCATGCACCTGAGCAGGGGGAAAAGACACAGGTAGCCTCTGGCCCTGGATTCTGAAATGATGCAGAATCCCACAGCACCAGCTCCTGGTGAAGCAGCCCACATGGTATTAGTAAGCCTAGGTCACTGCAGGAAACGCCTTGAAATTGGTTTGTTCACCTGCAATGTTTACAACCGACTGGCCTCACGCTGCTCTGGGTGCTGCATGACACAGCGTGGGTGCAGGAAGGAGGTGCCAAGGAAGTCTTCATGCTCACTTTCAACCCCAGATGGAGACAAGGAATGAAAAGCTGAGAGACTTGAGCTGCCCTCATCCCACTTCCCTGTATGAATGCATTACCCATCAGAGGAAATGAAAGCCTATGGGAGCCTAGAAAGGGTGGTGAGAGCCTGGCAAGCAGCAGTGAGGGCAGTGACACCCTTTCAGAGCCCAGGAAGGATGGAAGCTGCTGATGGTGCTGTCACAGACTGCAGCGGTGTTGGGCCCCAGCTGGGACCACGCTGGCTGCAGGAGGGTGGCAGGGCACCAGTGACACTGAACAGAACCAACAAAAAGTTGAAGAAGGAACTCTGCTTCTCTCCTCCCACAAAGCACCTTGCAGGCTCCTGGCCAGGCTGGAAGAGCAATGAGGCACAGAAAAGCTGCTAAGAGATACTCCCGTGCCTCAGACCCCCTGCACTGAGCAGTGCCCAGCAGCCTGCCTGCTGCAATGACAGCATGTGCTCCATGGGAGCTGAAGGGACAGAGCACTTCCTTGTTTTCAAGATGGGTGTGCAACTGGATGTGAAAAGCAGAATGCTGCTTCCCACCGCTTCTGCACTGGGCAGACAGAACCCAGCCTGACTTCCTGCTCACAGCTCGACGTGCCAAGCTTGCCTCCACACAACACCCGCCATAACGCCCACTTATGCAGAATGCAGACTTACCACACATATATACATTTCCCTTTCAGAACAGAACTGCCTTTTATTTCACTATCTGGCTCTGAAGCAGGCAGCAGATCCGTTACACAGGGCACAGCTTGAAAAGGCTGGAGGGTCTGCCTGCAGCACTTATTTCTCAAATCTGGAGATAACAAAGGCTTCCCCCATGCGGCTCAAGAAAAAAAAGAGAACTTATTTAGAGCCCTGCTGATCCCGTGTTGCTAACAGAAGCTACCTCACTTTGAATCCTGGAAAGCAGAAGGTGTCTGTCCTTACATGGCAAACGCTGCGTGCCTGTGAAGCATGAACTGCACAGCTGTGGGAACCTTGCTCACCCAGGTCCTTGGGACCACAAGAGGAGGAGTTTTCCCATTCCCAATATTCCCATTATTTGAGCGATGAGAGGATATGCGATGGGGATAATGGAGTGCTGCTCCCATCTCACATGGGAGAACTGCAACAGACCAAGCACTGAAAAAATAACTGTGGCATTTTTTTTTTTGCTTTGTTTTTTCAAACCTGCACTGAATGGAGATGGAAGAAAAGGCCAGGATACAAACCAGTGAGGTGGCCACTCTCACCTCCCTCACTGCACAGCAAAACTCTCCTCGCTATGAACCAAAGAAAGGTCAAAAGAAATTACTGACATTATTTACAGGTGGCTATTGCTATGTTTTGTGTATGACACTGACTGAGCAGTGATGAGCGGGGTCATCCCAGGCTCCCCACCACATTCACTGCTGCCAGTCCCGCGAGCTCACCCCACGCAGAGGTCTGATTCTCAAGCCGGTCTCGTCCTGCTGCTGCCAGTGACAAAGGAGCAGCCTGAAGAATGGCTCTTCCTTGGTGCAGATGGATTTGCAGAGCTTTAGTTGTCATTCTCTTGGTGAGATGGCAGAAAGGCTCCGTTCGGGTTGCTCCCCTGTCACTCTGCTGCTCACGCACAACTTGTATCAGCAGAAGAACCTCAGCCTCACCTAGCAGGACTCCAAGCAGGTCTAGCTTCATTTGGCTCCAATAAATGGCTTGTAAAGGAAAATATCTCCCACAGCACTCAGGATTTAATCTCCTTTGGGGCTCTGTCTTTACAGAACTCAACTTTCTGAAGAGGCTNCCCCGGCGGCTGGGGGGCGGCCCGCTGAGCGCCCCCTGTGCCCGGAGGCACGACCCGGTCCCCGCCCGGTTCTCACCTGCTCCCGTCAGCGCTGCCGCAGCCCTCTCGCCGCCCGCCGCGCCGCCCTCTCCCGGCGGGACGGCGACCCCGAGCCGGCGGCCCCACACGCCGCTTCGATAGCGGCCCGGCGCGCATGCGCGGCATCCGGGCGGCGGCGCGGGGCGCGCTGGGAGTTGTAGGCAGCGGTGGGGCCTCGCGGGAGGCGGCGGCTGCCTCTTGGGCGCAGAAGTGTGGCACGGTTGGAGGTTGAGGTCGTCCCAGCATCCAGCTTTGGGCTCGCTGTGATGGTGAGCCGGGTGTAAAGCCACCGCCTCTCTCCTTGCCGTGTCCACCACACAGGAGCTGCAGGGAGTGTGCCAGGAGGAGTGGCACGGGCTCGTGAAACATGGCAGAACAGCTTCCAAAACACATCTGGGGTGAGGGGAAGCCACAGCTCTGCAGACACAGTGCACACCAACGCCTCTGCCAGCCCCTGTGTTTAAACGAGAGCCAGGCCCCACACCAGGCACCTTGAGAGAGGGCTAGACCCTCCATGCTGCANCCAGGGCTTCACAAAGCTCCTAACATGTACCTGTTGTTCGCTCCTGTAGGAATTTATATGAACTGATAATTCTGAAAGGAAAAACAAAAGCAAACTACACCATCATCATTAGTGTTTGTAACAAAGCAAGACAAAAATAACCATGTTTCCTGTTGCTTGGGATCAGGAAGAGCTCTCTTCCAGAACAAAAGGGCTGTAGGGTTATGGACATTTTCTCTCCTTTCTGAATCACCAGGACCCAGCTAACAAACATCGCACTGACTAGGCAGTGACAACTGCTGTCACTGTGCTAAGGACAACACGCTATCTTTTCTCATATTTCAGAAAACAAATGCATTTTTAACTTTTCTTAAAGAATTTTGCCTAAAACTAGAAAAATAATTGCTGTTACGATATCTCCTGTTGCAGTTCTGTTTAAAAAAGCTGAGACCTCCTCAGAGAGGAAAAAAAGGTGGCAAGACAGCATCCTCCTCTCCCCTACCTGTGGCAGCACTGACAAGTAAACTGATGGAAACACCCCTCCCCAGTGCTCTCAGACATTCATCCTGTGTGAGCTCTGCGTCACCTCAAGCTTTGTCAGTCTGATGAAAGGTGGCAAGGAAGGAAGTTCAAACAAGCCTTAGTGCTGCTGGGGGTACTAAGATGAACTGCTGGCACCTTTCTGCCTCTCAAGGGCCAGCTGGGACACAGCGCTCACCACACACGGTGAAACTCTGTGCACCTCATCATCCCTGACAATGCAAAGCCTCTGCATCTATCTGTTAGAGCTTGGGGAGGAGCTGGGGTCACCAGCCAGCATCACTGGTGAGACAGCCAGAAGCGTGGTCTGTAGGCACTACCCCAATCATTTCCTAAGCACTTGCAGTGCTAACTGCAGCATCACTCAGGGCTGAACTGCCCGATTTCTTTGCTGCCGCTGTCTGACAAATACCAGACACAGTAAACAACTTTGCAACAGGCAGACTGATTCACCGAGAGTGTGACTGAGGCCAGCAGCTCATTTCGTGCAGATCCCTTAACTGTCACCCTCTGCTATTACCAAGTCACCTCGTGTAAGAGACACTGATCTTAAAAAGCCACGCACTTTGATCGTAGCCTATCTCCAAGATCTTCAAAGCCCTTTAGAAAGCTGAGATTTGCAAAAGATGCCATCTCACAGAAGAAAGCAACAGGTTAGCAGCACAAAACGAAGCCAGACCTAAATGACATAGCAGAGACCCAAAGGTGGGGAATCCTTTTGGTCCTGAGGTGTGCAGCACCTCCCTCAGCTCACAGCTGACGTTCACTTGGCTGTCCCCTCACCAGGGCACTCTCTCCTCTCTGCTGCTGCTCGCCTCTTCCCCTCACCCTCCTTCAGGGGGGAGAGCTGCTGTGAATGACATCTCCCTGTGATTAGCAACACACACTGCCAAACAATTATCCTAAACAGGAAAAGAAAAAGGTGGCACCCAGCATTTTAATCTCTTAAATACAGAATTAACATAACTTTATATTAACAGGACACAACCAGTCCCCACCCCGACCTCTGTAACTACGTGCCATGCCTCCTCTCACAGCCTCCCCTCCTTTCTGCTTCGTGCATTCTCCAGGGCAGGACTCTAACCTTCATTTCTGCAGAGGGAAAATTGCACAGACACTGTGCGCATCCGGAACGGCATAATGAAACAGATCTTCATTCCAGCAGCTTTTTCTTTCCAGCACACCCCTTCAGACTCTGCAGCAGCTGAAAAACTACTCCAGAATTCAGATTATCCAGCGAGCAACTGTATTCCAACCAACAGCTTTCTGCAAAGCACAGCAGTGCCCCACTCCTGCTAGGCTGGTGGTTCCTTTCTCAGGGGTTTTAAGGCCCAGACTCCCCTTACCGAATGTCTGATGTTCTTATTTCCAGCAAGGCTTTGTTTCTCTCTCCATTACAGTAGTGCTAAAGGATCCTCACGGCATTTTTACTGCTTTATTCCTATCGCTTCCCCCAGAGCATCGCAGCAAGCTGAGCAGAGTAAGACTGAAACATCACAAAGCAGGAAGCTGTGCCATCACATGAAGTAAAAATCCACATCCCATTAACGAAACCCGCTTGTTTAGAAGAAAAACACCTGCCTAAAGGCAAAGATCCCTCAAAAAACCAGGAAGGCAGAAAAGCAGACATGGAGAAGTTTCCTTTCTCCCATGTCACCAGCCCTGGAGCTGTCCTGGAGCCCACAGCCGCTGCCTGCCCAGAGATGTACATCCTTGCCACGTTCGCTGTTTGCTCCCTTGGATTTACACCACCGGGTATGAGGAATGACATCTGCCTCCCGACTTCCCTCTAACATTGAATACAGCTGGAAACCCCAGGGCCTGCAGAATCGCTCTCTGCCCACTGCTTCGAGGACGCTGCCACATTCCCATCCCTGTCCCATGACCATACCCCAGGCTGACAGCAGACAGACCATCCCCCTCCCCCAGAGCCCAGACCCCGCTCCAGCGCAGGAGGTGAACCGGGGCCGGGGAGGGGAAACGGGAAGGCACCCGTGACCGAGGAGGGCATCCCTCACCACACACACCGGCTCCGGTCCCCCCCCGCCCCAGGAGCGCCACAGGGCAGCGAGGGGGCGGCTGCCGCCGGGCGCTGAAGTGAGGGGCGCGACTGTTACTGAGGAGAGCGACCGTTGCGGAGGGGCGAGGCAGCGCTGACAG
>WBMW01003145.1:733483-763876 GCA_013396635.1 Penelope pileata | reverse complement strand
GACCCCACTTCCCCACAGCCTCCTTTCAGGCAGCTGTAGAGAGCAATAAGGTCTCCCCTGAGCCCCCCTCCTTTCTCCAGACTATTTTCTAGGAGGGTGATGTTTTCCCTGTGCCATTTTTAATGACCTGCTCAACATGTCTCAGAAAACAAACGCAATGCCTCGCAGCTGGCAGCCCCTGCTCGGCACCAGGGCTTGTTTTCAGATGATGAGATAGGAGATCTGTTTGTTTTCTCTGCACAGGGCATTTCGTCAGCCCCACACATCAGAAGAGGACCATTTCTGTTTTCTCTCTTGGCTATCCAATTGAGTAATGGCTTGAAAATTACCAGTGCTCAATTGAAGTTACCCCTTCCAAACAGATGGCTAATTAAATTTTAATAGCACAAACAGGCAAAATATTTTAAGCACCATAAAACTCACAAGTGTTTATGCCTTAGTTGAGAGGCAAGGTCTAGATGGGGGGGCAATCATGGCTTGAAGCTTCCTGCTTCTCTGGCTACTTACTATAGACAAGCTTCATTACAACACGTTACCATATTCTGAAATCCTCTTTAAGCAGTTATAGCCTCAAGGAAGAGAACAGGTAGCTTCTTTCAGTTTATTCTGTTTTCCCTAATTTTCTTTGGCTATCACAAGAATCGAGGAATACAAGTTGTCTCTGAGAACCTGAATAAATAACAGAGGTAAGAAAGAGCTTTTATGGAAGAAGAGTTAAGGAACTCATTCCAGTTTAAGTCAAAAGGAGACAAGTTTTGTCCAGTACTGAATGCCCAGTGAAGCACAGATGCTATAATCATAATATCAAGGGTCAGAAACAAGACCATCAACGACCTCTTGAATTTCTTTGGCATCCAATGAATTCCCAATTTTTTTTCTTTCCTTATCAGACAAAACTTACTTGCTGTAGAGAATGATTCAAATGTGGCAGAGTCCACCTACTGTTCGCTGCCCAGCACCTACACCCAAGGACCTGGAAAAGTAAATCACAATGGCTGGTTCCTAACCTACACCTGTAAATAAGATTGTCAGAAGGTACAGAGCCACAGGTACAGTATTAAAACAGCTAGAGATGACTGAAGAACCACCAGTTGGATGCAACTAAGAAGTTCCATGGCCTCTCCCTTTCATTATTTCTAATATTTTTGCCTACTTACTCCCCAAATTACGGTACTCTGAAAGCAAGGGCGGCCTTTTATTATCTTTTGAATTACCTGTGGAGAAAGCTTAAGAGCAGACTAATAAGAAGGGAATGGGAGTGGGCTCAGCTTCCCTTACCCCTGGCTCTTCAGGAAGTCACACATGAAGGTCAGCAGCACCTGACATTGCTCTTTAAACAGCTGGCAGTGCTCTGCAAGGGGTCAGCAAAAGGCACCCTGATAAAGCCACCTTGTTACCATCGAGCGTTTCTCAGTAACTCTGCACACAATCCATGGAGGCTTGATTAAACGGGACAAAGAATGAAAAGCCTATCTGGAATCAAGGTGGTGTAAGCTCTGAGGGTTAAACATATTGTAGACAACCAAAATAACAAGGCAGCGTAAACAGACTTGGTTCAATAAGGCTTTTATTATCCTCCTGCACCCACAAGACTTTGCTGAATATGCCTAAAGTGTCAGCTCAATTTTCCCACCCATCTTGCTTTGGTATGGAATCAGTGCTGGTCGAACCTCCTCCTTCAGGAACTTTGCCACCTATTCAAGAAAGAGGGGAAAGAGAAAATTAGTAGAAGAAAGCTGTTCCCTTCTCTTCCTGTTCAGACCTGCTTGCCTCACTGGGGTCTCTGTTCCACAGAGGCACTGCACAGTCAGATACGTCCAGAATCAAAAGTGTGAAGCCCACAGGGCAGAAAGACACAGAAAGTCAGATGAAATAAGACAAACGTGTCTGCCACAGTAGTAGGAGCAGAGGTATGAAATATGAGTACTACCCTGGCACACAGGATTAAAAAATTAATTGCATAGCAACCCCTAAAACCTGTAGCCTCTCTCCAATGCTTTACCTGCTGAGGAGCACGTCCAGTGAAGGAGGAAGGATCCAAAAGGCTTTCAAGGTGATCATGGATGGGGCTGAAGTAAGGATCAGCACGGACACGGGCAATGAAGTCATTATCACCCCCTTCCTGTTTCACAACAGCAGCTGCTTGCTGGGAGAGAACACGGATCTTCTCATGGCAATCCTGCAGGAGCAGAGGGAAGAGGAGGGAAAAGGAAAAAATTCATTACTGATGGCACATGTTTATCCTGCTAACTTGTGCAGGAGGGAAAAAATTAAAAGCATACTGCATTGGACAGCGTACAAATGGGACAGTCTGGACTGTAGTATCTCATATACCACTATAGGAAAATAAGATTTTCTTGATAATTCTACATCTGCCCTTTGAGGCTGAGGCAGTCTGAATGACACATACCTTCCCTGTTCAACTATAACACAAACTTACAGCAGTGGAATCCTTCACACTTCCTCAAACTCTCCAAATAGTCTCAGGATTCAGTATGGGATTTTTTTTTTTTTTCAGTTGTTCCATTTCCTACTTGCATGACTTTTTCCAAAGACAGTCTCTAATAGCTGTTCCCAAAATATTCTATGAACTATACTAGAGAAATTCCTTATTCATGAAGAGTCATCTCCTGTATGGAACATCTTGGGAGCATAGAAATGCAAAACAACTACAAACTTGGAAGAGAAAAAAAAGAAAAGAAGCTGTCCAACTTAATCAGCAGTGAAACTATGTAAACCGTGGCTTACAAAAAGACAAACAGACTGAAGGGAAAAAAGCATGCAAACTCGAGGGCCTTGAGACATTCTTTGCTATAGAACCCTCATATGGAACTAAGACTGACAAAACCCTTGAAACAATTTTTCTGAAACCTTTCCTACTCCTTTAACTTCCCGTGGAATCATCTGTAAAAACAAGGGAACCCAAATGCAATTGGGTACCACCTGCAAAATCAGATGCCGACGTGCTGGCCCTAAAATAGAGCTATGTGGTTGCATTTATAGCCCTGCAGGAATCTTCTCAAATGTATTATCCTTGAGCAATCTTCTGTTAGAAGGAAAATGATCTCTTATTTCCTCCACGCAAAGGCCATCGTGCTCCAGCATTGCCATGCCTCAGGCACACGGACCTTCTTAGGGTGTTTAGGGAAGGGAGCTGTTCAGCGGTGGGGAAAGCAAGTGAGCTTTCATGCTATGAGGTTGGAAAACTCACATTTGTCTTCAGAAAGTTTGCTGTTACAGATTCAGCGCATGAAAGCAACATTTTAGTGTGAATACGAGCAGCTTTTGGAAGTGTACCAAACTCTATAGATTTGTAATTAAAGAGCACCAGAAAGAAGGCAGGCCAATAACAAACAAACAAAATTAGCTTTTCAATCTAATTAAATAGAAAGGACTGTTTAGTTAAGTACAGGATATTTAAGAAAGAAAACCAGCTGAAAAGATAAGGAAAATCATACACACAAAAATGAACCTTAACGTGTTTAGTTAGGAAGCTGACTGACACAGTGACAAACATCACAGACACAGAAAAGAAAGGAAAAAGGATGTTTCCTGACCGAGCGAGTTGCCAGAAGTGTTTCCTGACACGGGTGAGTTGGCAGAAGTGTTCCAGAGAACTAGAGCCACAGATCCTGCTCAAAGCTCCTAGGAAACCTTTCTGCTCTTTCTATAGTGCAAGTTTTACTTCATCCCTGATGCGGAAACAATTACTGAAGGAAACATTACTATCCAAAGGTAAGTGAAAATAAGCTGGCTTAGTAGGATGTAAACTTGATTACCAGTTTTAAACTGAATTTTGGAATTAAATGATAAGGAAATATAATCTAATTGCATCTGAGCTTATTTGCTAAGAAAAACATTTAATTTCAATTTGCTTGGACACAGAAAACTGAATGAAGGACCATAAAAAAGTTAGCAATAAAAAGCACTATGCTGAATTAAGGAAGTATGGCACAAGAATGAATGGTTTGGAAGAGTCTTACTTGCTCCTTCGTTAACAGTACTGATTCATTCCTTTAATTTAGAAGGTACCCAACTGCCAACATGTTCCATTTCAAGCAGCCTGGCCTGTGTTCCAAGTTCCTTCAAACATTTACAAAAGGAAAACGCCTACTAATATCTAGTGTAATAAAAATAGGTCTCTCTCCCCTCCAGCACAGACGGGTAGATCAGCTCAAACACACAGCGTTCCTAACAGCAAATAAGGATCTCTACAACAGCTCTCCTCAGAGAGCAGGGTCTGGCTTTGCAGCACAAGGGTAATATTAATAACTCCGTGGGAGCAGGTGGAGAACAAAGAAATGTGTGATATTTAGGACAAAAAAAAAGAAACTTTCGCTTCTCAAGAGTGAAACAGGCAGCGAACAAAGGTATTTTTGAATTCATTTGTACCTGACGATTGCCCCCTGCTTTCACCATTGCCATGATGATATTCTCTGTGGCCATGAATGGCAGCTCCTGCCGGATCCTCCTGTCAATCACCTTCAAACAAACAGACACACACACCAGCATTATAGCAGTTCTGCAGACAACTGGGAGTCCTGGTGAAGTTTTCCTCTCTCTTTGAATCCCCAGGACCGTACAATGATGCAAAGGTATTTTCTCTTTTTGAACTCAGCTCTGGAAATCTAGGTACAAAGCTAATAGTTTGAAGCTAAACTCTGCATAGAACATTACTGTGAGAAAGATGTACAATGATTTGTTTTTTTAAACGTCTGGGTAATTTACAGGACTGTATGCGATCTGCCTTGACGGTATCTTTTGATGTTAAATTCTACAGATTCGTTGTGTAGTTCAGATAAAAAAAACCCTTTTAAGAAGTTTGGCTTTGACAAGTACCATTTTACATCTGTGCTGCAAACAGTGAGAACAGAGAGCAAAATTCTGAACAAAAAGATAAAAAGAATCCTTTGAGTGGGAAGATTTTTGCTTTTTCTCCCCTTTGGCATAGTTGCAGCATTATCGAGGCTGCACATGCTGTCTACTGATTTACCTTTGGATACACCACGAGTCCCTCGGAGATATTCTGCAGCGTACTCAGGATGATGTCAGCCGTGAGGAAAGCCTCAGCCAGGCACACGCGCCTGTGAAGCACACGGACCCAGTTAGCAATGAAGGTCACGTTCAAGTCTACCACGAATTCAGCTCCTAAGCTTCTGTAAATGTCTCTGGATAGCATTACTGAGGCTCTAAAGCTTGAATTGTTCTCTTTATGGGTGCTCCTTGCTGCTTAAAGGTCACAACCAGGAGAGCTAAAAAAACATCTTACAGCAGTAGCTCTCGAGATGGGAGGTGTTGGGTCAGAGGGAAAGAGAAAATGAGAAAGCACAGAGGCACGCATAGAAAGCTCCAAGGTAATTCAATGATAATGCAGCTAGAAAAGAGGGCAGCAATTTACAGAGCTAGCAAACATGAGACTATCTTCCCCTAGGTGTTCTGCATTGCATTCTACTGTCTGCTCTCTCTGCTGTTTTGTAGGTTATTTACTTTTTCTCTGGCTTGCCCTCCCTTCAAAACACTTCAGCTTCGACAACAAAAACCCAAGGCACAGAATTCTGTAAATGGATCATGAAATGGACAAATGACCCTTTTCACTAGATGAATAGAATGTGAAACATTCCAATATTATTTCAGTACTTGTTAGCTATTGGGAAATGAACCCACCATATCAACCAGCATCCAACTTCTTCAATGTTACAGTGTTTCATGCTGTCTATGCAGCTCCTTCCTTAACAAGACATGTAACAGTAGCAGCTGTAGAGTCAAGTCCTTCTAGGAAAGTATCTTTAATTCTTTCACAAAATTTTAAGCAGACATTTTGTTTGTGGAGACATCGTTAAAATAACATTTTCAGAAGCAATCTGAATACCAGTCTCTAGCCAGAACTGCTGTTCATTGCTCCATATGCCCTGTACCTTAGGAATCTGGGAGATCAAATTATACAACAAAAGAACTACTTTGAAACTAAAACATTTCAAAGGTAAATATGAAGAAGACTACTTCAAAATGCCAAAGGTAAATATGAGCTTTATGCAAATTTATCACTAACTGCTAGATGGAAGAACTGAATGTAACTGCTACTATTTACTTAATAATTATAGATAACTTTTGCTCATCTCAAAACAGTCATAATGAAAATCAGAAAACAAAGTTAGCAGAGCAATGTCTAAAAGATCTGCACAGGTTTTACAAAACATTACTTAAGAATGGTTTGGCCTCTTTCTTTAGGATTTACATTACTTCTTGCAAAAAGCAACACTTTACAGGGAGATGAAAATAGCTTTCTTTAGATTAGTTGCAGGGTAAAGGGATTATAGATAAAATGTTGAATTAATCAATATTACAAGTGAAGAAGAGCAGGGTTGAAAGCCGTGTTCAAAACAGGAAGGAAAGCTAATTTGAGAAAGGTGAGATCTGATACGCTATAACAGTACACTCTTAAACCAGAAGACCACAAGATCAATTCATCACCTGTGTTTTCTGCATCCCTCTTCTCTCTGTTGGATCGCTTTGCAAAAGATCTTGACTGTTAAAGAAAACTGACAATTTTCATCTGATCTTTGAAAGAAAAACAGCTTGTAGTCTCTAGATTCTATCAAGACTGCTTTTCACCAAGGTGGTAACCTGTAGTTCTAGTTTAAAAACAGTCTGTTCCAAATACATCAAAGGACCTTCCTGCACAAGACCTTCTAAAATCGCTGCACCGCACGATGCGAACAAACCTGTTAGCACTGTCATCCAACGTTCGCTCAAACCACTGCACGGAGGCTGTTTGGAGGGGATCCAGGACCAGAGTCATCAGGTGTCGAGCCAGGCTGCAGCACCGTTCTGAACGCATTGGATTCCTCTTGTAAGGCATAGCACTTGAACCTGCAAAAGGAGAAAGAGTGATGGAAATGGGGCAATAGAAATAGCGCGCTCAGGAAGACGCAAGTCCTCCCCCAGGTAAGAAAAGCGTGTCAGGAATCATTTTTTGACTAAAGCCTCAAAACATGATGGTTTTCTAAGGACAAAACACGCTAAAGAAAATGACAACATCGCACTTCTCCTTCAGATTAGAAGCATCCAAATGTGGTGGAAAAAAAGTGAGAAGACATTTTGCCATTCTACACAACAGCAGAAGTACAATCACATAAAAGGAATAAATGGACTTCATTTCTAGTGCAGCACTTGCACCATCTGTCTAGGCTACCCAGGGCAACATCATCCTTCAAAGGCAGGTACTTACACTACTGCTGCCTTTTGCTCTAGTGAAATGGATGTCAAAACCAATCATTAGATGTAGAATAGTTCAAATAACACATAGGGCTAAGGCTTAAACTGTTGACTGAATCCTATGCAACTATTTAGGGTGCCTGAGCTTTCTTCTAACCAAGATGCAAAAATCTGTTTCCTTCTCTTCTTTTACAAACATCAGAATCACATCATTGGTATTCTTCCGGCAAGGGTTTTATTGTTCCAGATTTGTTTATTTATAAAACACCAAAATGCTGAGTCAAGCTGAAAACCTACAGCTCCAGTTAGCTTCATGAAAAATGGAAAACACTGAGTTCTACTCAGACCCAGGTTGTCTTCTGTGGGGAATGAGGAATACACGACTGCTTCTGCTCTCCCCAAAACCCAGGAAGTGCAAGAATACAAATATTAAAACTAAGTTAATTACTTAACATCCAGAAACCTTTGGGTTTCTGTTTTAAAATTCAAAATACTAAAAACCTCACACTCCAGTTAATTTAATACAACTTCTGTCAGTGACACTTCTAAGTGTGCTTAAAAGGCTGCATCAACAGAAATCAAAAGGTCCACAGACTGGCCCAAGAAATGTCTACCATCCCTTACCAATCTGGTCTTTCTCAAAAGGCTCCTCTATCTCCTTCAGGTTGGCCAAAAGACGAATGTCAGTACAGATCTAGAAAAAAGCCCAAGAAATTAACAAATGGAACCAAACTAACACACATCAGTATATCTCCTGTCACTGTTTGTGGAGGGCTGTTTGCATCTGTGTCCAAGAAAAAAAATGAGGAGACAGTGAAAAATTTGAGAAAAAAAAAATGGACACTACAGTCATACTTCTTGTACTAAAAATCCCAAAGTCAAGAAAGTGTAAGTAAAAAAGGGTGTCCACCGTATTAGAATACAACAGGACTCCAAGAAGGGCAAATGTTTGCAGGGAATGGTAAAAATACCAGGAAGAAACACTGAAAAGGCGTAACAAAAGTACAGTGATTTGCAAATACAGATAATGTGCACTCACTGAACCAGACAGCTTACAAAACTAAACCAGAAGAAAACACCACAGATCACTTTAGCCCAAGAGGAGGACAAGGGAAGGAACTGAGATAAATCTTTGAAAAGAATCCACATGGACAGCCAGGATAACACCCTTATCAGAAAAGTAATTAATGCAGAGCAAATAGTGAAATTTAAAAACTCATGTAGCCTGGGAAAGCCATTTATTCAGATCAGTTTAGCACAGATTAGACTAATATCTGGTGTGGGATTTGTTAACACATCTTGGAGTCTTCTCAGTAAACTTGTTTTTTTTTTTTTTTTTTTTTTTTCTCCACCTCTGGTCTTTAAGATCTTTGAGGTTTGATACCTAAGTACGTGCTCAGTGGTGAACTTACATGATCACAAAGAACAGCTGAACAACAAATACCAATTAACATTTCCCAGGGAAAGCATTCAGCACCACAAGCACCTTCTCTTGTCCTTCCTGCTGCATACACAGAGGGTGCTCACCTTGTGAACAGATGCTCCCAGACTGGCCAGTACAGAGAGAACTTCAATATCCACCTTGCGACTATAGGTCTGCCCCGTGACCATGTAAGATCTAGAAACAGGCACAGAAGTTGAGTGCTCCAGACTTTACTACTTACAAGACTTTGAGCAAAGAGTGACAATAGCTCTTGAAGCAGATGACAACACTGTCATTTTGCCCTGATGATGATACGTTTGGATTCAGGCTGTCAGTTTCTTGGGGCAGCATGCACAAGGAGAAAGAGCAAAGCAGAGGAAAAATGGACAGCTGTGCTTTGAAGAAGCGGCCTGTTTAGGAGATGGAGTTTCCTCCAGAGAATGTGGGAATGGAAGATCACAAGGGGAGGTGAAACCAACAGCAGCACGGATGTCAGTTTGGCAGCCAGTGGAATCTGAGTCAACATGGAAAGCAAGAGTCAGACTTTGTTAACACCAAATTCAGGTTATTATGCATTCTTGTTACATACCGCTTAAATCCTGCCTTTGCAGTCACTAATCTGTCCAGCTCTTCAACCTCAGGGAGAGGGAAAAAAACACAAAACAAACGGACCTCAGTATGCAGTGACTCAAGAAGGATTTGATGTCAGAATCTCCATGCTCCTCCAAACAGATAAGCACTCCATAGGGAAGAACATTTCAAGGCTGCAAGTCTGCTCTCTGGCTTTTCTGACTTACTTTACTGTGGTCTCCCTCAAAGAGCTGCAAGAAGCTGGCTTGAGTGCCAGTGGTGCCTTTCACGCCCCGAAAGCGCAGGTCGTCCCGAGCCCGCTCCAGGTTCCGCAGGTCCATGCACAAGTCCTGGATCCACAGGCAGCAGCGTTTCCCCACAGTGGTGAGTTGTGCAGGTCTGAAAACAACCAAGAACAGAACACAACTCCTTTATGATTTACACAGCAGCTCCAAAAGGACCATACTCAGCTGATGAGTCTACTGTTCAGACCTCTCTGACTCATCAGAGCAGGAGTTAAGAAGATCTGGCACATATATATCATCAGTAAACATTGCTGGAAGATAAAAATGTTCTCTTCAGAAAAAACTGATTTATAGACTTTTTCCAGAACTCTGCAAAACAGAAAAGCCTCAGTCAGCACACATTATGTGACACGACAGGTCCACTCCCCAGGCTCCTTATTTCTGCTCCCCAGTCACAATTGCCCAGAGCCAGCAGCCAGTTCAGCAGGAGCGGTTCTGCTGGCGGATGGCACCCCCTAGGGGCCCAGCCAGGCAGGAGAAAGCAGAGGGTTGGAGAGGAAGGATCAGTGAACACCTCTGCTGCACGCCCTCCTTGCTCTGTGTCCAGGACACAGAGGGCAGCCTGCTGCTGCATAGCTCCCCAGCATGGAATTCTCAGCTGCACTGCTACCCAACATCTTTTGTACAGCCTCTGCCTTGAAATAACTATCTGCAAGATTCAAACTCACTGTGAGGAGAAAATGTGGGTCTGATACTGAGCAGAGAAGTTGAAATATTCCAAATGATCAAAATGAACTTCAAAGACAATGCCTCTACTGTTTTAAAGACTTCACACGTGACCAAGGTGCTCTAAGCTCAGGCACAGAAAGCAGACAAGAGGTGGGACAGGTGACCCAGAAGGAACACAGACGGTACAGGGATGGGGTTAGGAAAGCCAAAGCCTACCTGAAGTTGAATCTGCTGTGGGGTGTGAAAGGCAACAAGAAAGGCCTCTGCAAGTATGTAAGCAGCAAAAGGCAGGCTAGGGAAAACATGGACCAACTCTGAACAGAGGAGGGGGCCCTGCTGACACAGTACACAGATAAAGTCAAGGTACTTGCTGCTTTTTCACTTGGTTTTCACTAGTAGGACTTGCCTTGCATATACTTCCTGAATACTCCTTTGCATTCTTTCCAAAACTCAGGACGAAACAGAGACCAGAGAATACTCTGAAAAGCTTTAGATGGAGAGGGACCAAGGACTGGAGCTGACTGAACAACATGGGACATACAGCAAGACCATTAACCAGAGACCTGACCTGATGCTATCACTCTCCTTCACGAATAATTTTAAAGTAACAGACGTTGATTCTGACACAATCTGAGCTTAATTTCCACGAGTCTGCTCTTGCCTATCACCAGGGCAGAAAATCCAGAGGTTTAAAGCCTCTGAAAGCAAACGGTCTTCATGAAGTAGCAGATTAATTACCTCCTCCAACAACAGGCTGGTCCAAAGCTTGATGTACAAAACTCAGGAGCCTGCCTACAAGCAGTCAATGCCAGCAGTGTTGCACAAAAAGTGCAGTTTTCCAGAGACAGAAAGTGTCATTGTCCCATTAAATGGGAAATTCTCCCTGATGTTTCCCAGGGATCCACATTCGGATGTATGAAAACTGAGAGATTTTCTAATCATCACTTGAGAAGAAAGCTTTAACAGACTGAGTAGCTGTGGTTTCCTGCCAGTAACAAATCTTTCTAAGCTGCAACTGAAAACAACTTAACGGATGGGAAAATGAGCATTAAGAATATCTGACAGGCTTACTGCAACTCACAATCACACTCTCTGAAACAACCCAGAGTTTACACCTGTGTTAGCAAGTTCCTTATGATGCTGTTAAAACAACTGCTGAGAGCTATTCAAAGCAACAGCTCAATTTCCTGACACAAGGCTGGAGACAGGCACATAATTCCTTTTTTGAACCACCACCGATGTCTTAATGATGTCCAGCAGTGCCAGCTGCCGCAGGACAGAGATGGGAAAAAGAATGGAGAAAGAAAAAGCAGTAGCAGGTCAGTTTATCCAAAGCACAGCCAACAAAATGGAAGCAGAGGCTGATGTCTACTTACTGGTAGTGAGTGAAGCCCAAGGTAGGCAGGTCAGCGTGTGTCTCAGCAAAGTCGGCCAGCCGGCTGATCACCCTTGCAAGCTGGCGGATGCAGGGAGGGTGGAAAAGAGGCAGAATGAGAAAAGGAAAAAAAAAAAAAAAAAAAAAGCTGGCATGCTTAAGCACAATATTGTTGTGAGAAAAGGGGGAGGGAAACAAGCATGCAGTCCTTTAATATCTCTAACTGCAGAACATGGTGTGCTTCGTATTTTCAGTGCACACAAACAATTTCTATTTGCTAAGAAACTCAGCCAGTTTACCCCTGAGTATTTTCTTTATTCCTGGAACTGGTCAGAAATAAAGCTGCTTGGGGTGTAACTGACATATTTACAATCCAGGGAAAATTGGGTGCCAAGGCATTCAGGCCAGCTACACTGCCTCTACATTTGAACTGAGGAAATAATATTAAACAGCTTCTTTATTGTTGACACACTCCTAGTAAGATAGTTACAGGGCTGCCTAATCTCACCTCGAAAGCAATACAGCTGTGTTCTGAAAGTAGTACCTGTGGCCCATACAGACTGCTAGTACCTAACAACAGCTGCTTTTAATTCCCATGATGAGCAAAGAGGCTTAGGGGAAAGACTTGAGAAAGAGAAGGAAGACAACTGTTCACTTGCTTGCACATAACCCAAGCAGATGGCTCCTCCTAGCTCCCCAGCAAGGGCTAAGAAAATCCAGGCTAAACAAATGCTATCCACAGGACTTCAGCGCTGCCCGCTTCCGAGGCAGCATGTAATCACCCTCTCACCTTGGGTAGCAGCAGGTTAAAGCCATCACGGAGGACAATCAGATCCTGAAAGAAGCAAAGAAAGGAAATTCGGGCCATGTCTGCCAACCATGCATGCAATGAGAAGGACCAGACGTAATGGCTTCCCTCAGAGAGGAGACAGGTGATTAAAATGCCTTGCCTGCTCGAAAGGTTTCTTCTTACAATGACATTTCTGCTTTTATTCCTCTAACTGCACAAGGCAAGGAACTTGTTTATGACAAAAATGCTGGATCCATCATTGCTTCTACTGTACTAATCCACAGAAGGTCATAGTGGGCAGTAGAAGACTTATTTCTACTAACTGGGCATAAACGGTTATTTGGAGGATGTGACACTGAATCAAAGCAGAAAACAGAGGTTACTGTAGGATCATGCATCAGTCCTGCCTTTCTCCTTTTCAGACTCGAGTACAGATAGGTGCTAAATGATCCAAGAACAGTGGTACTAGCTGAAAGGCAAAGAGATTTGCAAAGGAATAAGGTAAAAATAAGCACGTGACAGCTTCCTCTATGACAAAAGAGGGCTGGAAGTTGCAATGACTTGGATATCAGGAACAGCAATGCACAGAGGCTTTAGGTTGGACTCAGTTTTAGACAGGTTTTTCACAAACATTTGACAGTTCTGTAGAATGGGGACACTTTCTTTACTCAACACAATTTATCCATTCTGTTGAAAAGCTTTATCTACCCTAAATCAATACAGGTGTTCCAAGCAACAACTGAAAGCTCACGGGCTGCGTATATCAAAAGCGGACTTATTTTGTAGGCCAGTGAACTGTTGTCCCAGTGGTGTAACTGACAGTTTGCACGTTTCTGCATACATTCCAACTCTTACGACTGTGAATGTCTTATCTCCTTGAATATTTAACGCGCAAACAGAGCTTAGGGAACAGTAAATTTGCAGACAGATCTTGCTTCATATCCAAAGGGAGAAGCCACAAGAGGAGCTTGCCTTCCTAGGATACCTAGGAAAAAGGGTAATCAAGTTCAACAGTAAAACTAACTTTGTCTTACACAGCTTTGCAGGCAGGACACAGAAAATATAAATTACATTACCGTGTTATCCCCTACGTAACAGGAAGTTGCTCCAAGGTGAATGATGGCTGCAGCTTTCGGACAGCAGTGGGCAAAGGTGTGAACGTGTGCCATCACATCGTGGCGCAGCTTCTTCTCTTCTTCCGCCGCCATCTTGAAGTCAATGTTGTCCAGATTTGCTTCCATCTCCTTTATCTGCTCGTCTGTGATGGGAAGCCCAAGTGACTGCAAGGGGAAAAAGAACTTTGTCTTTAAGAGACAACTCAAGTTTGAGACAGAAGTTGTTTAGATAATTCACTCCCATATGACATCTCATGGAAGCAGGGCAAATGGGCACGGTCAAAAGTTCTAACAGCAAATGCTGCTTCATGCTAGGGTTCTCCAGCCTCTTCCAAGAGGACAATGTTCATGCTTAGATGTTCGTCTTGGGCTTCATACACTTCTCAACCACTGAACATCCTGCGACAACTACGAAAATCAAACACGTGGGGAAAAGAGATAAAAAATAGCAAAGCTTTAATTTCTTTTAATGAAATTTACCATTTGGGTAAACTCTTTGGACCACAACTAAGTACCAAAATAACAGCAAGCAGCAGGCTTAGAACATACAGAAAGCAAAGGTTGTCCGTACCTTCCCAAAAGTCCTAAAATTCTTCATCTCAGCCTGAAACTGGGAAAATCAACTATCTGAGCTGGAAGCAGGAGACAAATGCTCCTAGCAAAATATTTGCTAAGCTTTTTTGCAAACTGTTTTAAAAACAGAGTAAGATATTAAACTGCAGAATTATGCACAGGTATAAATTTTGCACAGTCCTACACTTGCACAAGCTAATTAAGCTGAGAAAAATGTCTTTTCCTAATACAGTGAGTTTACAAGCCTCACAACGAACTTAGCTCTACTGCCTTTTCTGTATTAAAATGCTGCTATCTTGCACATTAGTGATTGCAATTCACCAGCCAGGAAGCTTTAATGATACAAAGCATTTCAAAAGCTGGTTCTGCTCAGAATCAAGCCGACTAATAAAATGTTTGCACATGTGGAATCTGAAACTATAACAGCAAGTAAAGCAGATACATCTCCACAGCCCTCATCAGCTGTTCTGAAAAGCTGACCACAGTATGTACTCACTGGCAGCCATACAGAGGAAAGAAAAAGTTTGGAAAAGGGGCTACTTGTCATAGGAATAGCACTGCCAAGGCAAATACTGTCCTCATGTATCTACAAATGTCACGTGAGGCCTCCTCCCTCTGACTTTTTGCCAATATTGACAGTGCCTCAGGGAGAAAGCAATCAAATGGCCTTCAAATCTGTCCACCTAAGAAAACTAAGCAAAAAAACTAACCAAGGGCATAGAGAGCATAGGGTTTCTCTGAAGTACCAGAGGTCAGCGATGCGCGCTCTGCGTTGTACTTCTGAGGTGTGATTCCTCTGAGGGTGCTGTTGTAACAGCTCTGACTGTTCATTCACCCCTACTGCTAGAGGAGAGCAAAGCAGGCAGCTGAGATGGAATGCCTCCTGCAAACAGAAGGAGAACGCTGGACTGCGCATCTAACCAAGAACACGACAGAAAAATACTCTGAGAAGCAAATTTCAGGAAAAGGAAATCAATAGGATTGAGAGCAACTAGAAGTGCTTATGCTTGGGAGAGAAAAAATTCACATTCCACATGTGCAAAACACTTCACTGGTCAGTTTGATGCTGTGGGATGACTGCGGGAATGAGGAGCTCCATGCATTTCCCTCTTTTGCTACTTCCCTGCAAGTTTTAGAAAACTTATGTTTCGATCTTCCTAATGTTCTGATTCACTGCAAACAGGCTGCTAGCATGACTGGAGGCACAGGACACAAAGGGCTTGAAAGATAGCGAGGATAGTGACAGGAGTACAAACTGCCCTTAGTTCATTCATTGCGGTATTACTTGTTTTAGTATACACAGAAAGAAACACCAGGCGTCTTTAATAAAGAACCTCAGGAATCACTTATGATTATCTCTATCACCAACTGCACTGACAGAGCTAACAGGTGCAGAGAGCAGCTGGCTCTCAGTCCAGAACTGACATCACAAGACAAGCTCCTCCAGAACGAGGAGACAGATAAAAATAGCGGCATCTCTCCTCCCACCTTGAAGAGGGTGCTCAAGAAGCTACGTGATCAGCCTCGGCTTTGTGGGAACAAAGCTCTGGTGGCAATGGGAGGCAAAGCCAGGGTCAGGAGACGGAGGGGAACCTCAAGCCCAGGGCTTGGGAGCAGACACCGAGAAGTCTCACATTGGTTCTTTCAGCAGCTTGCTTCCTCCTGCTGGGTAAGTCATGCGAGGGACTTCATTGTCTAACAGCAGAAAAGGTGATGATTATCTGCTGGAATTGAAATGACCCCTCTCAACCGCAGCAATATGCAGCAGGGGGTGCTCCAGCGGGAGGCTCCTCTAACGCAGCTGTGTAATAACACCTTCAGCTGCTAAAACATCGCCCTTGGTGCAGCATGCCACTGTCGAGGCTGCAGCAGGAGGAGGGTACCAACAGCACCAGGCACTGCTCGTGTGTTCACCAGCACAGCGTTTCTCTGCCCTTAGGCCAACACTAACAGCTTCACCCAGTGCCTGCACCACCTCCTAACGACAGCTGTGCTCTCAAACAGGCAGCTATCGGGCCTGAGAGCTCTCCTGCCAGAAGTCAACATTCTTGTGTTTCCTTTATTTTCTGGAACATATTACAGCATTTTCACTATTACAACCCTGATACGGATTTTTCCCTCAAGGTATGCCAACAGAGTTACTAAGAGCCAGGCTGGCACCTCTGTGTCTCAACAAGGAAGTAACAACTAGCACTACACGTGCCCCTAATTGGGACCAAATTCAAGGCAAAAAGGCTCAACTTAAACCACCTTTTAAAAACGTTGACTCCGTAGAGACTGCTGCCATAGCAGGTTGGGTGTTAGGAAAGGTTCCTTGCCAGAGGGCGGTGGGCACGGAACAGGCTGCCCAGGGCAGTGGTCACAGCCCTGAGCCGCTGGCGCTCAGGGAGCGTCTGGACAACGCTCTCGGACACGGGGTTTGATTTTGGGTGGCCCTGTGTGGAGCCAGGGGTTGGATCTGACGGTCCTCGTGGGTCCCTTCCAACTCGGGATGCGATTCTGTGATGGCAGCCAGCAGTCACACGGCCATGCTCACGGTCTCCATTTCCTCACGGCCGAGCTGGTACCCACCTTTGTGCTGCCAGTTTGTGACAGGGAGGCGACGCGTCTAGGACGCAGGGGGCAAAGCCCGCAGAGCCGCTGAGCGCAGCTCTTCCACCGCCGCTGTCCCAGCGGGGCCCGGAGCGGCGGGCACGGGGCGGGCGGGCCATTTGCCGCGGACCGGACACACTGCGCTGCACACCGCCGGCCTCGCACTCCCCCACCCCCTTCCCCACCCCTTTTTGTTATTTTTTTCTGTTGGACGAGGCGCGGGGCTGCGGGAAGTCACTTCCCCCGCTCCCCGCTCAGCGCAGCGCGAGGCCCCAGCAGCGCTCTCACAACCCCAAGGCCCAGCCTGCGCCTCTCCCCTCAGCGCCCCCCCGTCAGCGGCCGCGGCGCCGTTACCTTCTCGGCCTGGGCGAGGTAGAGCCAGAGCCGGCGCCAGGTGCTGAATTTCTTCCTCTCGCTGAAGTTGAAGCCCATCTCGGCGCTGGCGTAGCGCGACACCAGCGGAGAGCGGTAGCGGGCCAGCGGGTCCTCCTCGGCGCACGGGGTCGCCATGACGGCGGAGGGGCAAGCGGGGCCGCGCGCCGCCGGCAGCGCGGGGATAAAGGGTGAGAAGCCCCGCCCCCAGCGCTGCGGGTGGGTGGGCACGCGAAGGAGGCGGCGCCCCCTTGCGGGCGGAGGCCAGGGCGCGGAGAGCAAAGAAAACGCGCGGAAAGGCAGAGGATTAAATGCTTAGCAGCCAAACACATTTATTAGTCTTTTTTCTTTTTTTTTCTTTTTTTTTTTCTTTTTTCCAGGAACCCAAAAATATTTTGTAGTTATAATGTAAGCAACTGAGTTGCACATAATACAATCATATCTTTCAAAAAAATAAAAATAAAATAAAAAAAAAAAAGCTGTTTAAAAGCCCAAAAAAAAAACCTTCAGAAAACTTATATATGTATTACACCATCTCTCAGTTTCAATGAAATGACGACGACTTAATTCCTTATTACTCTTAACTTGTCACACTCCAATAAAACATCACCCTTTTTGTTTGCTTTTTCTTTTTTTTTCTTTTTTTTTCTTTTTTCTTTTTTTTCTAAATCCAGCATGAGAAATACAGTACCTGCTATGGCAAAAATACACATAAAATGCAACATTTCAGCTTATTTGTACATTAGTAGAGTTTAAACATTTTATTTTTTTTTTCTTTTTAAGTGAACCAGTGATTTTAAGTACCACTATACTAAAAGTAAAATAAAAATATAGGAAAAAGGAGGAGAAGGGGGGCAGCCGGCCGTACAAGAGCACCTGCTAAAGTGCTGAGTTTCTGTGTCCATGGAGAACCCTTTGGAAAGGAAGCTGGGACCCCGTGCCATCTCCTCGGCGTCCCCCTGCCCTGCCCCTGCTCTCTTCACTGCACGCTGGAGAAGGAGGGGAGAAGCCAGAGCTACGGTGAGAGCTGAGGAAAGGAAGCTGTTTCAAGTATAAGAAAACAAAAACAAAAAAACGGAACTACCAACCAAAAACACTTATAGGTAACTTGCAAATAGCGTCACTATACACAGCCACTATTTTTATTATTACGATGTCTGCTGCTGGGGGACAGTGTTTCAGGCAAGAGGATTGAGCTGTACCTTCCTGTTACCTAGTTATGTGCAAAGTAGAAAAGCTGCCTTTTCTCATCCAGCCAGTTGGGACATCACCGATTTTCTGCTCTGCAACCTCCTCCCTTCATTTAATTTTTTCATTTTTTTTTCCTGAAGAGAGGCAGGCAGCACTGTTTTGCTAAGAAGACAGATGAAATGAACCTACTTCTCCACTCCTCTCCTCGACACACCTGCTCCCGCCGCTCGCCTGCAACGAGGAGAAGCTCGCCAGACACCTGATGCCCACCGCGAGCCAGTTTCCTGAACAGGTAGAAGGCATTGACCTTTGTAAACATAATCCCTTATGTTTGTGGAACTGAAAGCAGCATTTCCATCTCCAGCCGAGCGGCGGAGACGAGGATAGATCAGAGCGCTCCCCACCACTGCCTCTCCTCCCTCCCTCCCTCCCTCCCTCCGGAAGATTACATTTGGTTACTTTTGTGAGAAGGGGTTTTTTTTTTGGTTCTTTAGGGAAAATACCTCACACCTTGGATTCGAAGTAAACAGGGCAGAGTTGCCATTGGCAGTTGTGCTGCTCTCTGTTCTGTCTGAGAGAAGGAAAGCGTCGCACAGCACGTGCTCCACGTGCGCCCGGCAGAAATGCAAGACCTATGTATGGAAACCCTGCGGGTGAACGCACATCGTTTCAGCTCCTCTCTCAGCATATCACTGCATTTTGCCTCAAGTAGTGGCAGAGATGGAGAGGGCGGCACGCAGCCAGAGCAGAGGTGTCCCTAAGGCCACGGGGCGCAGCACAGGACAGAAAGGACCGGGCAGCATCAGACAGGTTTCAGACAGAGACGCCACCTCCTCGGCATTTTGAAGGCCAGATTCCCAAAGGCTCACACACACATCCCTGGGATGTGCACCTGTATAGTTGGAGGAGGAAGAAAGCAGCGAGGCTCCCTGGCTGCCGCAGGCCCCATCACCCTCACACGAGGGCCGCTCCCCCCGGTCCAACGTCCTGCTGGCAGGCAATGGCTGCTGGGTACTGTGGGCTGAGAGACACTGAAGTGTCACCCATAACACACTGATGAATTAATTTGCGGAAGGGAATGGGAAGCTACTCTGCCCTTCGTTCCTGGAGCAGCATAAGGTGGCAAGGATCTCCACGTGACAGCCCCTCTCTGCGACCGCAGGCCACGGCCTCCCCTTCGTGACGGCAAGAGACGCGCCCACTTGGATGATGACATGAACAAAACCTCTACGTAAAGGGAGGGAAAAGTACACAAACTGAATCCAACTTGGAGATCCGGTCAAAGAAGCAGCAAGCTCAAGTACTTCAAGTTCAAAGGTTTATCCAGAAGTCTAACTAGAGACGTGTGACCTGTAGCAAAACTGGCGTAACCCTACAAGGAAGAGCAGCAAGAGGAAACTGGCATGAAGAGGACGAGCACAAGTAACTGAATCTCCATCAACTTCTGTTATTTAGGATCTGAGTGTCTAATGGCTTTATCACAGACAGTGTCATAGGTTCTCTCCCTCCACACAAGCGAAGGACGTAAAAAGAATGAACTATCTCGCTGTCAAAACTCTTAATACTTCTATCATGCTTTTAATCTTTAAAGCACTTTACAAACATATGCTAGTTGATCCTCACAAAACCCCTGTGAGGTAGGTAAGTATTATTATCGCCCCTGTTTTACCAATGAAAAAACAAAGGCAAAGAAGTTAAATGACTTGCCCAAGGCCAAAGAGGGAAGAATAAGGGCCGATGTTAAAATTCAGGAGTTCCAGGCTTCTGGTCCTGTGCTCAAAACCACTAGTCCAAACATCTTTCCAGAAAGGAGGTAACAGATGGAAATAAAAACCCATTAATTTTAGAAGAAAAGTTAAGATTTAAATGGTTACATCAGAAGGGGAAATGTACCACGAGGTATTTTTGTGAGTGAGTTTAAGCTCCAGATTTTTTTTTCCTTTTTTTTTTTCCATATATTTTTTTAAAGGCAATCTGACAGAGTGGAACCCTGATAAGATCACATCTGCAAGGCAGGCACAGATGCGAGAGTGATCATCAAGTCTATTACTTATTACAGTACTGTGAATGTCAACAAAAATAAAACTGCTGCATGAAAACACTGAATACAGGCAGGATACTCTGTTTATGATATTACATGTAAGATAATGCCAAGGATAATGCAGGTACCATGGTACACCATGGACAAAGGAGAAAGTCAAGTCAACAAACGGTCCCTATCAAGAAGATGGAGAGGGCAGTAAGATCTACGTTTTTCTGACGAGATTGCTCCTGGAAGCTCAGCAGGCTTCAAGGAACACATGCAATTCACAACGACTGCATTTTGGAGACGTGAGGAAGCGAATCCTTTCTTGCCCGTTATGATACCAACTACTTAACAAAGACCTTTTCTTTTACATAGAGAGCCTCGTCTACACATCAGCCTACATTCCCCAAAATTTCACCTATTGCCAAGATTAATGCTAAGTCACCTGTGGAAACACCAGAAGACAAAGCACTGGTAGCTGCCAATGTTGAAAAACTGCAGCCCTCACAGTCACGCCTTGGTCAGCACTAGAAGAAGAACCACCTCCGCTGTCTTGTCTGTGGCTGCGCTGCCACTATTTCAGCTGTGCCAGAAGCAGCAGCGATGAAAACTTTAGGGAAAAGTGGGCGTAGACAGAAGGACCAGCCGTGTTCCGATTCTCCTGGGAGAGTGCAAGACTGCTGTAATGGAAAGCAAGAAGTAAATCCAAAAGAGCCAGTGCCTACGGCACTGTGTTTCCTGAGCTTGACCGGGGCCAGAACGCAGGAGGTCGTGGATTGTTCCCCAGGTAGAGCTGGTGTCCCATTCACCCTACTGGCCCTGGGTTAACACTGCATGGCTACAATTCACAATCCTGTGGAAGGTTCAGAGCGGGTTTTGTTTTGCAGTCTACCTTGGTTTTCCAAATCTCTGCCCAGCTGCCAAATTCAGCAAAAGTTCTTACGAACGCCTTATTTCAATGTCATCACTTCCACACTCCCCCAAACTGTAACGGATATACCATGGACACAGAAACTCCTGAACAGTTTAGCAAAGCTATCTTTGTCCCCTACGCCCCCTTTGCAGAATGCATAGTTTACAATTCACTTACAAAATAAAGAAGCGATGCTGACCACATATGGGACCTTTTTTTTTTTTTTTTGAAAAAAGAACAAACAACCTCTTCTTAAGTTCAGTATCAAAATTCACATTTGCATAATAATACATTTCAAGGCCATTAGAGAGGAATGAGAGCGAAGCAAAGAAAACTGCAGAGTCTCTCCTCTCTTTGTCTTCCTGAATAGAGCTGAGGGATCCCACTGGAGTTTCTTTTCAGGGTGGGAATTGCAAGGGGCTACAGCAACAGCTCTTGATCTTGTACACCTCATTTTGGGTGGGATGAAGAGGTGAATTATTAGAAAAAAAACAAATGGAAGGAGACACTGCAGATTCCCATGTTTAGCTACAAACAGCTTCGAAGAAACAAAAAATTACTTCAGATTTTTTTTTCCTTTTAAACACTTCTACCTCACCATTTCAAAGACTTTTTTTCTTCTCGTGTAATACCCTGTTCATTTAAATGGCAACATTAAGTGTGCTGGAAGTTGAACGGTTGAAAAAAATAAATTTTCCTGTTTCTCTTATCAGGACACGGACAGAGAGGGTAAAAGTGTGCCTGCACCCACTATTTAACAGAAGCTACAAAACATCATCTTCTCTACATGTATAAATTTGTCTCAAACATCACTGTGTTTCAATTCTCCAGTGCTTACAAAAAATAAAGCCACACGCACTCACACGCACGCGCACCAACAGAAAGAGAAGCCACGTAACACACACACACAAACTCAACCTGCAACGGCAGACTAGCCTACAACTACCAACAGCTTCTGTGCACCACATGACGGCCCTTCTCACCCCCACCCCGATCTCTACCACATATGAATACGTATTGTGCAGTGTAGAGACCAGCCCAAAGATGCTGCTTGCCAAAAGGGACCAGTGGGCTGGAATCTCAATGTCTGACCTCTTGAAAGAACAAATTGACCACTGCCTCCCCTCCAGCCCAAGTGGTCTCCTCCGTTAGACAGTCACTGTACTCACAAAGGCACATTCATAAATACCACATTTAACTTACTGCTTGTAAAAACATAGAAGGAGGAAAACATTAAGCGCTTATACCCCAACCCATCCCTACTGACCCAGCAAGAAGTATCACAATAACGTATCACTCGGTGAGACCTTACTCTACCTTTAAAAGGTACATATTAAAGAAGTCTTCCAACACCTCTTTTTAATTTTTTTTTTTTTTTGCATAAATGAATGCTTTTTTTTGTTTGTTTTTGGCTTACGTATTTTGGAATACAGCACACTCACTATAAAGCTCTGTTGTAAGGCTACCCCCTAAAGTAAGGCTGTTCTACCTTGGCTTGCATTTTCACTTCATTTTGCTTCTTCTCCACGCATTCCCGAAACAAAGCAAAACAAAAAAAATCCACACTCGGCGCCTTGTATAGAAAGGGTAAGCCGTATCTGGCAGGGAGAGGGAGGGGAAAGAAAGCACAAAACATCATCACCATGTCACGGAAATAGCTACTCTAGCAAGCTGTGCAACCTGCTCTTACTGCTCAACAGTAAACGATGAAGAAAATGTTCACTTATGGTTGTGTTTCATCTGCAATAGGACAAGCTTCCACTTTCTCTCAGTTAAAACAAAATTTTAAAAAAATGAGGAAATGAGTTCTGTGAACGCAGCTATGCACACTGATACCCAGAAGGAGGCATTTAATGCTCAAGGAAACACCTTTTGCTAAGCACTGCCTCCTTGTATTGCGCATCCATGCAAACTTCTCCAATCCGTTCTTTTCCCCTCTGTCCACCACCATCAAGAATGTTTGCTGCAAAAATACTTAATGCTGGCTGGCACAATGCATTCTTTGCTCACCATCCCCACCCCCCCGGGAGTGCTCTGTATTCACTGTACAGAAAGGCTGTCAGAGTCAAGTCAAAAATCTGCCTCTCTCACAACAAAGTTAGCAGGAGCCCTAACACTGCTGAGTGTCACCAGTCCCAGCTGTCACACATACAGGGTGAGAACGGCTCTTTGCAGAGGGCACTTGATTTGCTAGAAGCTTGCTTATGTAGCGCTGGATCCTGGGAGATTTTTGGAGAGGAGCTTTCCTGCATAGCTCAGTGAAGACACGCACACAATCCGCAGATGGGAACGGATGCTGTCTGCTGCGTGCCGCAGACGAAGCTGTATCTACCTTGGCCTGATGACAGTTTTAAAAACGGGCTCCATCGGGAGCTGTGGTGCTTTTTCATAGCACAGATGAAACCTTTAATCATTTTTCATATAAGGATTAGAAGCTACAGTCACTATAACACAAGTTTTAAAGTTCCACGTACACTACGAAATAGAGAGCTAGATTTTAATAGGACCCTGACTCAGTTTTAACAGCAGTGTAGACGGACCCTTGAATCCCACTGTAGACAAAGCTCTGCTTGGAGAGTCACTACAAGATGGACCTGGCTGTTTCCTATTACCTACTGCAGGGGAACTTTGGTAAAATTCAGCAACACTGATATTTACAGTGACAGGACACTTCTAGAAAACATTGTGAGGGACACGAACTAGCAAGACAGTGAATACCTCCAGTGATGCTCCTGCCCTCCAGTCCAACCAACAGCTCTGCTCCAGCAACACTTAGGGTTTGCATTTTAGGCTTAGATGTAAATTCAGCACAACAGGGAAATGGGGTTTGTCAACACCAGGGAAGCTTTATGAATGTTTCCCTGTTACTGCTAACATCCTTCTGCCACGTTGGGAAGCTCAGTAACGGTGAAGGAAGATAATCTGGGCTTTAGACATCTGTATTTTGATCACAGCAAGAATGATTGATATGATCTAACAGTATCAGGCTATTAATAAGGTTCCTGACATTGCAACATCGTAGCAAATAAACTGTACAAAACTGAAATGGTATTTTGTGCAAAAATCCATTTAGTCACAGCAACAGATTCTGCATATGTTTTTTCAGATTCAGGACCAAAATTGCATTTCAACAGCATTTTTTTTTTTTTTTAAATTCATTTCAACTTAATTTTCTTGGTATTACTTTCCTGCCCACAAATACATGCATGCATATTTACAGATAAGAAAGTTGCTCCTGCGATAGGGGAACCTTTTCAGAGACAGAAGAAACTACCTTTCTCTCCATCAGGACTCACACCCTGAGATGCTAACTATCTACCGCAAAAAGCGCAGTTCAATCCACTGGAGCAACCCGGATGGTAAGGTCACACGATCTACAGTGAATGTGATATATGCAACACCGGTCTGTTTGCTGCTTTGGAAATGTAACAGGTCCTCATCTGCTACCTGGACCCTGATCCAGCTAAGGTTTACTTACACAAAGAGCCCTTACTTGAGCAGCATGCACTCATTTAAGGTCAGCGGGACTAATTTATGTGAGGATCACTCCTGATTTCCCAGAACAGACTTGGCCAGATGTGGGTATCTCAGAAACATACAGCACTCCTCTTAAAGTCTACAGGCATACACATGAACAAATTTAGAAGCCTAAGAGGCAAACATACCAAAGAACGAAGCAAAAGCAAAAGAAATTACAGTCCTGTTTGGATGCACTGTCAAGACACAAACAGTGGAAGATGCAGCAGCATTTTTAGGAAGAAAAACATGAGGGAAAAAAATCTAAGGACTAAATGTTTAGAAATTCATGTTAGGAAAAAAAAATGCAGCCAACTTTAATATAAAGGTTCAACTGTTATTTCATCTTTCGGGCTGCTATCCCACACTGGTTGTTGAAAACATCGTGTTTATACTGCAAAAGAAAAACACACACTTGGCTTAACATTCTTGCTCATTACACACGCCACTTAACCTGAAGTAAAAAAACTTGAAAGAAAAACCTGACACCCTGTGATTGGGAAACAATAACAACAAAAATGCTCTCAAGACTGTTGGGCCACGTGCCCAGGGAAGGATAAAAACAGTGGGAAAAATGGCAAGTCCTCCAATGGACATATTAAACCTGCTTTCCAAAATAAGTGTCAGAGATCTCAACGGAGATTTCTGAGCTGCACCCGCTCCTCTTTGATTTGTATTGTTCTGCTCACTGCGCTTTGTTATGGCTAAAAGGAAATCTCAAGTGGAGGAAGAACCAACAAACCTATTAAGAAAGTCCCAGCTGGATGCACACTGCAGGATGTACTGTAAGCCAGGTGGGGGGTACTTATTTAGAAGATGGCTAAAATGTATCACTGAAGGACTCAAAACAAAAAGCAGGACATAGGAAACCCCCTGCAAAGCACATATATATTTAAACTGCATAATCTTGAGAGTCAAAGAACAGAATGAAGCCTTCTCTGTTGCTTGAGAAAGTAAAAATTATTTTCCAGTGACGGATATAGTAAGATGTGTTTTTTCTCCAGCCCCTTTTCCCTACTTTCTCTGTCAGTATTTTAAACAAGATGCTGCCACCAATTCCTTTCCTGGAATGGTTGCAGAAGCCCCAAAACACCTTCACATCAATTCCCACTGTTTTTTTTGCTGTTACGAGCCCAAATGGTAGCAGAATATTCACAACATTTGAGCAAGGGTTGTCTCCAGAAGATGAGTCTGGTAAGCACAACGCTCAGAAATAATTTGCAGTGGGGTTAGGAATGCCAGGACTGAGCCGTGCCAGCAACATCACAGTCAGCTACACGTAATTCAGAGAGGAATGGAACTATTGTGTGTGGTTGGAAAGCAGTAAGACTAACGTGGCTTTGCTTTGACAGTTTAGGAAAACTGTCACTGAGAAGACGGTCGCTAACGTTTGCAGGTCTGTACCTTGAGGGAACAGAGGAGCAGACTGCTGTAGGACAGGAGGCTTGGACCCAGTTGACAGCCGTAGCTCCAGACTGCATCCCTTCAGCAGTCACGATTCAACTTTCAAGTGACTGCCAAGCTCCTGGGCTCTTTTTGACAAAATCCTACCATTTCCTCTTTTTTAGGACACTACTGATTTGATTAAAAAACAGCCTCTGGCCAAAAAACCCTCAAATTTTCTCCTCAAAAACAAAAAGTCTTTAACGCTCGAAATGAACGCTCCTCTACTGGCCCATTATACAATTTTTTTCCCAAATTAGTTGATGCATTAGAGTCAACACACACACACGTATACAACTTGTACGTACACAGAGTACAACACAAAAAACACTGGGCAACTGATATGAAAAGGACATTAATTTGGCATCTGACTTTTTTAAATAGTAAAAAGCTATCTCAACAACTACTGCTATGTAACTCATGGCATGACCCGCTTACGCAGCATGCTCTTTTTTTTCTGCAAGAACGGGTACATTTAGCTCCGTCAAGCGACTATACTGCCTCATCTCCCCTCCCTTCCCCTACTGTAGGGTGCATGTAGAAAGGCACTAGCGCGGTTTCTGTGGTGTGAGCCTCGCCATTCAGGAGGAGCAAGCCCCTGACCCTTAGAGCTGGGGGACCGAAGTCAGGCACCCCAGCACCGAGCTCTGAAGCTCAAGGCTGTCCTCCCTGACAGCCAGCAGCAATAGGGTGAACAGAAGAGTTTACCAGCTATTCCCCTCATACGAAACAACGCAGAAAGACTGAGGGTGGGCTGGGGGTTAAGGAAAGCAAGCAGCAAATCTCCAACTGGGGAATAAAACTGGCCAAATAGCCAATAACAGGGAAGTTGATTTCTAACGTACATTTTACTGCAGTTTCTCCATAATGCCTCCTTTTTTTCTGTATTGAAAAAGGCAGGATAAAAACTACTTCCTTCTTGGACTTTCTGTCAGCACTGGTTTTCTTTAGCACTACTTAGAAGTGGTTTAAAGAAGCACCATCATGTATTTCCTGCTGCTGCTCCTAACTGAGGACTCTTTCAGTTAATCTATACTGCATTTTTGTTAGGTTTACAGTTTCTCTTTGCTTTCAAAAAGGTGCTTGGAAGAATATTTTAGTTTCAAATCGAAAGGGAACAAAGTAATGGATTTCCATTCACACACTTCTCTTCTCCATGCAACTGCACCCGTCTGCGTGAGTACCAAAGCACTACGAATGATAACCCTTCTTCTCCCACACCTTAAGATTACAATGGATTTCTGTTGCTGATATTGAGAAGTTTTCTTAATGTATCTTAATTTACTCAGTCTTTAAAATCCTTGATCCCCCCGCTTGACAGTAACATTTGGAGATTTTTTCTTTTTTTTTTTCTTTTTCTTTTTATTAATTTTTTTAGCATTTTTATTTTAAAGTAAAAACTTTCAAACATTTTGAAGATTCAGGAACTTGTAAAAGTTTATCAACAAGAAACAGCCATCTATCTAGGATAAGGTTAAATAAACCATCTTCAAAAAACTGGCTTCCTACCCTAGAATTCCTGAGAATGCTTGCAAATTTAAAGCAGGAAAATAAAATGTTAAAACAAAAACAAAAACACTGTTAAATGCTCCCAGAGTTAGTCTTCATCTAAAATATATATATGCACTTTTTGGTCTTTTTTTTTTTTTTTGTATGTTTTAATTTTTTTCCCTTTAAGCTTACAATGGAAGAACAATTTAGCTTTTCTTTTTAAATATTTCAAATCCCTCATTACGTCTTGTAAACAAGAGGGGCTCTAGCACCCGGCTTTCACCGTAGTATCGCAATGAACTCAACTAACCCAAAGTGCAGGAAAAGGGACCTTAGGGCAGGCTGGGAGAGAGAAGTGAGGGTGGCACACAGCGATGAACCAGCGTGGAGAGCAAACCACGGGGGAGAACGGGCACTGGCTGACTCGGACCAAAGGTGCTTCGCTAGGAAGAACTGCTGGCACAGGGCTTTTAGGAACCTGCTCTGCCTGTGGGAGCGCGGCCGGGCTTCGAGCGGAGACCGTCAGAAACAAAAGCTTTACGGACGCGTGCATGCGAGGGGCACTAGCTAGCAGGAGCTGGAAGAGAAGATTTTGTTTCTTTGTGCATGGTGGGATGAAGGAGGAGACGTGATAGAAAAGCATATTCCAATGGGGCCAGAGTATGCTGCACACTCCAGTTTACTAAGCAAATACAAACCTACTCATACTTTTTGTCACGTAACACTTGGCGTACAAATCTACAGGCATGTGTAAATGCAGCATTTCCCTCAGTCAGTCTTCCTTATGACATCGGGTTTACATAGAAAGGGAGAATTCAAAAAAGCCACGGAACTCCCTAGCCCTTCCCCCCGCCCCACCCACAGGCACACGCACCCAGACACACACACGCACCCCTACCTTACTCGGCTCTGCTTCTGCTTCTCCCCACCCAACCCCTGCTTAAATGTGTTAGACACTGTTGGATCCTTCAATGAAAACGCTGAAGAAAGAGACTCCCTTATCCTCCCCCCCAACAGGTAATAAAAACCGAGAACTGCTCCCACTGAGGGCTGGAATGGACAGGTAGTTGCTGGTACTGTACATCGGCACTTTGTTAGACAGCACGACAGCTAGACAACGGACTGCTAGCACTTAGGGGAAAAGTACCGGCACCTCTCTTCCCTCTTTTCCCAGCCTTCCTCCAAAGACTTCTGGCTTTGTGTAAAGGGATGCTCCTTCAAGGCTGCTACGACTTCACAACAAGCGGTCTCGGAAGTTTTGTTCCCAGCGCACACATGCACGCACACACTGGCTATCACTGTGGATTACATAGGTCACCCCTATCCTGCCCAGAGTACTACTTACACTGATGCTAAAAAAAAAACCCCAAACCTTTCCTTAAATACAGAAATTAAAAAGCAACAGTACAGAAAAAGTAAAAACAAAAAACAAAAAGGTGCAATACTTTAAAAAAAAAAAAAAAGTCTTTGCTAGTTATATACCTCCCTAAGCAAAACCACGTACACAGGAAAAAACACAACACGGAGAAACAAAAGGAAACGTTTGAAGTACACACTGGTTTAAGAACATTCGTAAGTAAACGTTTCTGTCAGTGATGGTCTGGCGTTGTAATACACCAAGGCCTGGCACAGGTAACGCTCACCGTGAAGGACGCGGAAGGGAGTCAGCTGCATGTGCTTTCAGGGGATGAGGCAGGCCGGCCAGCGCGTTGCTGACACCATTTCGGTTTTGTCAGTTTTAAAACAAGCAGTAAAACAAGTAAAAGGCTAACCTGGTTGGGCTGGACTTTCGAGCTTTTGATGGATTCCTCAAGAATGGATATGGGTGCTTATTTATGCATTTGGGAGAGAAAAGAAGCTTATCTTTTCTGTTTTTTTTTTAAGGTACTGAAGCTTGCAAGAGACTAAGAACATTCTTCTTTGTCACACAAAAAATGGCAACGTCTTTCCTCCCCTTTTCCCCTCATCAGAAGAAAAAGAAATGGCTTGCATTATATAACAAACATTCTAGGGTTCACTCAGTACAAAAACCCCACATGCAGACATAAATAAATAAATACACTGCTACTCAAAAGACAACATTGGCTCCCCTCTCACCAAATCCTTTGGATATGGCAGTGTTCTGCTCTACCACAGGGTTAGAACAAGGGCTAGGAAGCGACTACCCATTCAGTATGATCTGCAAACTTGAGATAGCACCCTGCTGAAATGAATTTAAAAAAAAACTCACTGACAAATTTTAATCCAGCCCAACTGGATTCTGCTTCAGCCACAGGGACTCCACCATGCCTGTCTTGTTTTTAGAAGCAAGACACACAGATGGCCAGCCAGCCCATAGACCATCAGCAATGCAGCGTTTCAAGATTATATATATAGAGAAAAAATGCACACACACGAACATGTGCACACACACTCACACAGAAACAAGCACACGTGGGCAGTTACATGTGCCAGAACACACTGGTACTTATCAACCAGCCAATCACAAAGTGTTGGTTTTTTTGNCCCAACATGGTAGACCTAAGGACGGAAACACACCCAGTGCAAACAAAGTTAAAAAGCTATTTTTTCAGTATATATGTTTCTTAGCAACAACTTCCGTATAACATGAAAAAGTGAAAAACTAGAAACTAATTTTTTTAATTTTTTGTGTTTAAATTTAAATGGTATGTGTACTTGCTTCACATTGTCTTTCTAAGTTGGCGTTCATGATTCAAGTATTTCAAGAGTGATATGTTCTCTTTTTGGATTCATATTCCAAACGAAAAAACTGAAGTTATATAAGGGAGGCAACTATGTGCTCAGACAGTCTGT
>WBMW01003145.1:657874-732801 GCA_013396635.1 Penelope pileata | reverse complement strand
TTTTTTTCTCTCTCCGTTTTCTTTTTTCCTTTTATAAATGTATTTATTGCAAGTTGAAAAAAACGAAAAGGTCAAGTTAGTGCTGCTGCTGTTCCAAAAAAGGTCACGAGGTCAGAGTTGAAAGTTCTAAGTTCAGATTGAATCCGACCCTCCTCCCAGAAGGTCTCCAGGTAGTAAGGGAGCAGGGCTGCCCATTCTGTGTGGATCCTCTACGCTCGGGACTCCCCACAAGCTCGAAGAATAGTTTGGGGGCCCCCACAACGAAGCGCCAGTGAGATCACCCCCACTGCTGCCGCCGCCACCACTGCTCCACTGCCCAAGCCCTGTTGACCCACCAAAGAGATTCAAAGCAGGTCCAACTGGATCTGTCTGGTTCTGTCCCGTCTCCAGGGATTGCCAGCCTGCCGTGGGTGCACTTGGGGTTGCTGCAGGTGTAGGGGGCTGAGCTTGTGCCAAAAAGCGACTAACCTCTTCATCTGTGGCAAACTCAGCCAGGATGGTAGTGTTTCCCAACACACACCTGGAAGACACATGGAAGAAAAAAATAATTAGACAAAGCTGGAAGTTAAGGGCATGGGATTCAGAAGGCATGGAAACAACACTTATTGAGTGACAAAATCAAAGAAAAAATCAGTTTGCCACAACGGAATGAGCACAGAAAACATGAGCCGTTCTCAACAGTGAAACTGACTCAAAGGACAAGAACTTCCATTTTATAAAGGGCAAAAATCAAATATTTCATTGTTATGCCTGCAACAAAAGCTTTCTATATTTAAGCTAAGGCCCTGAACGTAAATGCAAGGGCAATAAAAGCACATATATGGTGTAGATAAAATGATACATGCACATATGCTACCTTTCAAAATAGAACAGAGCAAGAGAAGTTTAAAAAGGCCAGGAAGTTCAGGTAAGATTAGCTCAGCTTAAAAGATTTCTCTGAGTTTTAGTGCTTATTACCACCCCCATTCCCCAAAAATTATTTTTGTCACAAAATCTCTCACATTTTCAAAACATACTAGAACCACAGCCGATTTGAAAAGGCTTAAGATGGGGAAACTAAAGATCTGTAGCCTTTCACAAGAGTTATTTCAAATATACCTCAAAATTGCAGCAGATTCCCGCATGTACAAATGTAAGAATGATTTTCATCTGAAGTCATTCACAAACTTTCATAAGATGGATCAAATTGTACAGTAGTCTGCATACTTATACAATAATTTGCACAATTTAATCTGCTATTTGCACCTTCTTGGTTCTGCATTTATCAGTTCCTGCCAATACTTAAAATAAGACAAATGGAAGACACCTTTGTTTCTCAACAAAGACACCTGGAGCAAGTTTCCAAAGCACAGCACTGGACAGACATTTTGTGTTCACGATTAACCTAGTAGCAAAGAAGGGACGGTAGGATTTGCTCACATGTGCAGTGCAGTCTGGGCCTTGGCCGCCTCCTGTTTGGTGTTGTATCGGATGAGAGCGGTGCCCTGGGTCAGGTTCAGATGGAATGTCAGCAGTGGGCCATGCTGCATGCAGATCGTCCTCAAGGTTGACCCATCAATCTGTGAGGAACAGCCAAAATACAAGAGATGTCTGTGACTATTTCACCAGGGGTACTTCTATTGTAACAGTCACGGTAATTAAAAAACAACCTGCTCTCACAGAGGAAAGTAGGTGGAAGCAATATAAAGCGAGCAAAGGTGCCAGGAATTAATTTTCAAACAGCATCTCATTACACCTCAAGTTCCCATAATTACAGTGTTTACACTTTATGCAACGATCTGACTTATCTTTTCAGCTCACTTGTAGCTTGACTCCAGTTTCCCCCTCTTCACTTTCTTAATTTGTCACTATCCTCACATTGGCAGGTTTTCCAGTAATTGTATACAAGTACTTATCAGCATCTTCAGCCATTAGGATTCGTGCCAAAAGAACCAGAATTTGTTAGCTTCCAGCACTTCGACATCAGTAGAATTTACACAGACCAGTAGGAAAAAGTTCTTTGCAAAGTTGGACATCTCAACTCTATAATCAGGGGGCTTTTAGTTTTTACTTTGGTAGGGTTTTTCTGCTTGTTTGTTGTGTGGAGTTTTTGGTTTTTTGTCTTTCTGGTTTATGAAACAGTAAGTCATAGAAATAGTCTGCCAAACCCAGAAATGTTCCCTCATCCTGAACTCATGTTTTCACAGCAGTTGTTGCCTACATTCCTTCTTGCAGCATAACAGATTCTTACCTCCAGTAACTACTGTTCTCCAAGGTGTTCTGTACAGACAGATTCCATTCCTGATATGCCACAGGAACATGCACATACAAATGGGACCCACATGTGTAGACACTTAAAGGAAGTGTTATTTTCTTCCTTCTCCCTTTTCCCCCCTATTATACAATACAACCTCAAATGAGGGAAAAGAAAGTTTTATGTGGGTAAAAATAGGGACACTTAAAAAAAGAACCTGAAGATAGTATCTCTGAAATCACCCCAATCTTTATGCTCCCTCCTCTCCAGTGTACTTGATCCACAACACAAGGAGCATTTGCTACAGAAGGTCAACTAGCTTCTCTTTTCTATTAATGTGAATACCTTCAAAATATATTTTTATACAATGAAATGATTCCTAAAAGCAGGGATGTGGAATTATGCCTCTTCATCACACTCCTGCTGTTTCCTTCACATTAAGGAAAACCATTTTTTCTATTAAAGGAGCGTAGCTTGCCATTAGGAGTGATCTGAAGGAGAACTCAAGTCTTTCACGGTGATGTCTTCTTAAGCTGTACTAGAAGCACGGTAAATTCGCCTGCTGAACAGGGAACTCTCTGTCTAGACCCCAGGGCACTGCTGATAATCACACGGGCTTTTCCTACGCCTTGAATACTGACTGATTGGGATTGCTGAAACCATGATCTCCACGGAATTCATTTTGAAAGGAAGAGTTCTGAGAACACTTTTGCAGGAATAACCTACCTAGACTGTTTTTGGCAGGAGCGCTGGAAACACTGTGTGGTTTCACGATGGAAACACCAAAGTGAAAACTAGCAGTTATACCAGCTTTCTTACAACATCCCAAAGAAATAGTCTCTAACTTCTGTAAATCATGCCACATTATGGTCATGCAACTTTTCCTCACTTCTAAGAAAAACAAATCTTTCCATTCCAATAATTTCTTTAAACTCTAGGTACAAAAAGGCTGTAAGTTAGTCATGTAGAAAACAGTGAACATCTTAAAGTTAAATGAAAAGATTATGATACAAAAAACAATTGGACTACAGCCCGGTTTAGTTGAAACACATCTTATGGATGCTGACAAACTTGATTTCGTTAGATTTCGTTCACAAAGTAACAATTGAAGAGCCCACAAATCGGTATCTCAGCAAAGCAAACAAGTTCCCAGAGACAATGACAGAAAATACCTGTGGAGTGAGATTGTGAAGAACCAGCCAGTAACTAGGACGAACTGAGCTACCATCACTCCAAGTAGATGCTGTGAACAGGAGAGAGAAGAATCAAGAAAGACTGGATACAAGGAAAACTTTTTTCTTTACAGTCAGGTCTTTCAGTCTCAGACAAATTCAGCATTACTAGCCCTGCTAAGACATGAAAGCTTAATATTTAGTCCTGGCAAGAAAAGCACAACTTTCTTCACATTCCACAACAAGATTCATCTTTTACTAGAGTTTGTCTCCTAAGAGTTTCCCATCCACAGAAAGCATTTAAGTTTTGAAAGGCCTCAAGCAATAGAAATTCTCTCCTGGCAGCATTTAGCCCTCTCCACTAATCCCCTACAGCAGGACCCGGGATTCTCCCCCCACTCCCAATCACTGACAGAAAATTTCAATTTCAAGAAGGAACTTTTTTCCTTTTACCAGGCAACTGCAACTTTCTCTCCTCCAAACCATTAGTGCTGTAAAACGTACATTCCTCAGGTCTGATCAATGGTGTTATCAGATGATTCTTCTCACCAGAGGCAAGCCTTGAGTCCTGTGCCCCCCAGCCCCTGACCGATCGGGGTGCTGTGCTGTTCCATGGAGATGACGGTTTGGGGTTGGTCAGGCCAGGAGGCGGGCGAGGCAGCCCTGTAGTGTTCCTTGAGGAAATATGGTTTTTCCACATCTTGTTGGAGAGATGAGTGGGATTGTGTCCTATGGGATCTGGGGACCATGTTGATTTGTAATCACTGAATTTTGCTGGAAGATTAAATAAATGGCATGCATTAGAGAAACCTAGTAAGATTCAACTAGCCTTTATCTATACTATTACTGTAAACCCTTTGCAATTTCAATCACAGACAAGTACAAAGCACAAAATCATAAAATAGTTACTCTGCCATAACAAAAAAAAATGTAACACACGTAGCTAACCTTGGCTTATTTAACATGTACTGACAAAAAAAAAAAAAGCCCCTAGATTGTTTACGTTAATATAACTCAAAATATATTTAATCATTAGCAACATTTATATTATATTTTAATTGTGAAACCTGAGAATTTCCTACACATCTGAGCACTACAGGCTTTGAACGCGTAAAACTGAACCCTCTCCAGGCCCCAAACCTTTAGAGAACCAAAATAAGTATTTATTGCTCTTGGTCTACACTAAGCTAATGGCACCTGCTAAAGATGTCATCCCGTAAGATTAAAGAAACAAAAATTTCATTATGGAGTTGGCACAATGATAACATGCAAAGAAGGCCATCCACCTACGGGACAACTAGACTTTTAAACCACCTTGACAGCACACACTAAATTTATACTAGAAAATGCTACCAAATACCTATTAGAAGAACAATAGTTCTTCAAACCAATGTGATGAAACAAACTGGCAGCAAGAACACTATTTTTCTTGAGCAAGATTTTCAATATGTTTTGCAAAGATGCCATGTTAATGTATGAATTTATCCCAGAAAATGGAAAAAAACATACAGTGTGGGACAGATGCAGCCCAGCCCTCATCAAGTTCACCAGTTCTGCTGTTTACACACAATTCTTCAGTTTTAAGTAATCAAAGACAATGATGTCTCAAAGGAAAACTCCAGCATCTACAAGCAGCTCAAAATCCACCTTATTTGTCTGAAACAACTATTTCCAGCTTCCTACTCAGAAGTGTGTGCAGAGACCCTTATTCACAAGATAGCTTCAGAGACCTTACCAAGAATCTAATGCAGACATTACTGTTTGCAGGCCAGCCATCAAAAGATCTCTACCTAAGCCCTTTAGTCCTTTGACTAAAATTCTCTCTCCAGGTTTCAAAGAAAGATGAGTGCTATAGAAGGTGAGGAAAACGTGTTCCCCTCATAGAATTGCAACATTCTAAAGTTAAGATGACTAAAATCACTTGCGTTATTGCTCTAATTCCTTACCTCACACATACAAGAGCAGGAATTTTAAAAACAACAACAACAAAAAAAATGATACGCCCTCTCCCCAAGCCTTCACATGTCAATGGATCGTACTTGCATTGTTTTTAGTTTTGTATCTACTGCACGCTGCATAACTAAGAATTTTTTACTGGGAGAAGGGCAGGCGAAACATTTTAGTTTAGTTTTTAAAGCAACTACAACAGAATATTTTATCACCAGAAGGAAAATGATGTGATCAGCCACTCAAATTACTATTTCCAAACTTCCTCAGAAATCACTGAAAGACTAAATATTCAGGGTGGAACAAGGAGGAGGGATTAGTGAATAAGTAGAAAGTCTTCTGTCCAGGTAAATTTTGGAGCCTGCATACCTGAAGTGCTATGAACGTTGGTGAAGGAATTGTCAGAGGCACTGTAGGGCCAGGCACCAGGTGAAGGCAGCGAGGTGTTGAGGGAAGAATTAGACCCTATCAAAGGCAGAAGGAGAAAGAAAGTGAAGAGTAGGCCAGTTTCAGAGTTTCAGTAATCCTGTTAAATCCCAAGAAAGCCATCATTTGTACCAACGCCAACCTTTCATGGGGTACACAGCCATGGTGCACAGGCACATAGGCTTCCTGCTTAGTTAAATGCAACAGATTTATCCTGTTATGACAGGAATGTCAGAATATCCTCAAATATTAGACGTAAAAGGTCATATGTCAGTTGTTCACGGTTACCTGTGGTGTTGTCCCGCAGAAGTTGGTGGTCAGTATCTACAATGGGAGATGTGGCTGTCCCCCCCAGCACACTTCCAGGGGTCACGTAGGGGTCAGATTCAGGGTCAATGTTTTGTATACCTTTCCATGGCACTCCTGGTTGGAACTCTGGAGCAGGAAGAAAAAAGGAGTTAGATGCAGGCAGTGGAATGCCATTTACTAGAAGTAATTGTGGAGGATATTTTACGAGGATAAATAATTGTTTTCCACATGGTTCCTCAGAAAATCAGACTTCTCTTAGTTAAAATCTACTTCATATTTCCTCCCATGTTACTCTAGTGCCTGAATACAAGTCAACACTGCAAAAGTGCTGCAAGTGTGCATACATCATTCCTCTGACTATTTGTCTTACTAAATCCAGAGAAGGCTTCAGTAGTTTTACCCTTCCTTGATACATTATATATCTGCTAAGATACTTTTTGTGTGTGGAGAAGCCTTTCTCAGGGAAAGCCTACCTACAGCAAGAGCTTGTAAATGCAACATTTGACACTCACACTGAAGATACACAAGCACTTTATACATGACCCATCAGTACTGACTGAAGTATGATAAGGTGAAATACCTTCTGGTAAAAGTGATACAGACACTCACTGATATTCTTGATACTTCACACTGGTAGTCTCCCTTTCGACTACAGCTCCATGAATCCCAAATTCTTAAGACATTACAGTGAGTTACAGAGAGTATGAACATAAAAGAATTCCAGTTACTTTAAGAAAGATCAGCAGCATTGTTTCTCGTCTGACTACACATGTTAAATTAATGTTGTGGGCAATTCTGGAAGCAGTGGTAAGAAATGAGCACTGCCAAATATAAAAACAAGTACAGAAGCTTGACAGGTACTGTGTGACAACTAGGACATGTGTGAAGGGAGTGCCAGGTGACAAACTAATCCCTTGCAGATACAAATGAACAGAATGATACCTTCATTCCCAAACTGAAATATCGAAATAACTGATAACATAAGATCTGTGTGAAATGCAACAATACATGGGAATCTACCACGGAAGGTCTCAATTCAGCCACTGTTACGATGCAGCGTAGTCAAGACTACAACTTTGACAGACAAATACAGAAGAAAATGTGATAGTACTGTTTCAGACAGTTGGCATAACGAGGGCAATACTAGATTATGATACTGCACTGGAAGGAGAACTTCAGAGAAGACGTTAAGAAATATCCTGACGGATCAGAACTGTGGTCCACCTAGATCAGTTTTCTGCCTTTAACAGTTGTAGGAGAGATACTCCTTAGGGACAAAGCACAAACCAGGCCACCATCTGCAAGCTACTGCCCTCACACCCTCTCAGCATGCAAAGCTTTTCTATTATGGATGTCAAAAATGCCCTTTCTCAGCTAGCACTTACTTGTGAACTCATTTTCCATTAGTTTATCTGATCATTTTTTCAAATAGCTAGAAATATCTGTCTCTAGAAGCTCCAAAGGCAACACATTCCACAAGTTCACCACTCATGGTGGAAAAAATGTTCCTACCAATGTTAAATATATATCCTCTTAGTTCCAGCATTTGCACCACAGTTCTAACACTGCAAGGTTTGCAGAATTACAATTCTGATTTCACCTTACCCATTTCTTTCATGATTTTGTACATGTCAGTCATTATCTCCCAATCTCTTGCAACTCTTCAACACAATCTAGGCTAACAGGTATTGCAATTCCTAACACCATGAACAATGAATCAGCACTGCACCAAGAAAGGAATAGGTTCAGCTAATGCCAAAATACTGCAGTCCCCTGAAGAAAAAGATCACTTTATGCCTAGGGACCACTCAATGCACATTCTTGGGTCTAGTTACAAAGATTTTCTCTGTTCTAAGACAAAGAATCCATGAACGCGGGTTAGGATATGGAATGGCTGCAAGTTCAAGTTTTGCCTTTGTAAAAATTTCTGAGAACTGGTGAGACTGGAAATTAGTGCATCGTAACCTCTCACAAAAAAGTTAAGCCAAGCAAGGCTCTGAAGGGCAGGAATACCGTATTGCTTTTAGCAATAAATACATCCACTCCCATATAATCTGGTGCGAGGATGTGGACACATTAAAAATGAGGCTTCTGATCTCCAGCTGCAGGTCAAATGAATACCACTGATTAGGCTGCCTGCCTTGCTGCTCAGAAGATGAGTTAAGCAAACTGTTTTGAAGTTGGTCTGGAGCAGTTAGTCAGTTTCAGAGCTCTACAGCCTTCTGGCACTGCACTCGTGTGAATGACTGCATTTCTCACTTGAGTGACAAATACTCTATACAGAGTATTTCTTGATAGGTTGCTAGCAGATTTTTCTTTGAACTTCAGCATATTGACAGATTTCCAGCTATCCTTTGGGAATTACGTTATTCTCATGGACATCCATGAGCAGTCTCTACAGGTGTACTCATTTCTAGATAGAAAACATGAAGTACATTTCTCCATTACTATCTGAAAGGACCTCCTCAAAAGTTCAAGCATAGAATTATTAGGAAAACTATCAGAAACACACCCAGGCCAGTTTGCCTGGAGTGTATAACAGGACTATTCCTCCATGAGAAAGCTATAAAATGGTATTATCTAGGTGTGCAAGTTTGTGTGATTTAACCAAACAATGTAGTTCTCACCAGTGCAGCAAAACTTGCTCTCACCTCCAGCTATGAGATCAGTCAGATTGGCCGCCACTTCATCTATGCTAGTGCTAACCAATACTGCTCTCCTGAATAGCAGAATTTCTGCAGTAGATGGCATTTAGGAAGAAAATACAAAAGCTGTGGCCAGGGTGAATGCTGAATGACCACTGCATTCATTCAAAGGAAACCCACTTGCATTTCAAGAGGTTCCCTCTTGTAAACTCATTTTTAACAACTTATTTCCCAATACTGGGAGGAGAACTTCTGTCTCCACACCACAAACTGACAGTGGGTTTCATCTGCAAGCCTAGAGAGAAAAAGGACTCACAGGGCTAAAATAACCTTGGATCGTTATCTTTACTCAGGGCTGTTGGTAAGGTAGGTCCTGATTTTAGCTAACAAGGCTATGAAACAGCCTAAATGGATGATGAGATTATGGGACAGTAACATTTGTTCCGACAGTCTGTGGACCTCACGAGAGAGAGAGATAACAATAAAGTGGCAACTGCATAAAAGCCACAAGGCAAAACCCACAATCTCTTATTGAAGTCTGCAATCACAGTCAAGAGCTATTCATTTACACAAGAAATGAGGGATGGTACTCATGATCCCAGTGACAGCTTACGTTCAGGATTCATGAACTCCAGCTGTCCCCTCTCAGTGTGAGGCAGTAAATAACAGCAAAAATGTTACGTATCATTGACAGCAGGACTGCAAGCGTCACTAAGGAAGCTCAAAGTCATCAATCATGGACAAAGAGTATCTATTCAGTGTCTTGCTTCTGTAACAGAATTCTGGTACCAAGAATCCTGTCAGAGCCAGGGGCTATTGCACAACTTTGGAGCCAGTGAGTCTGTGAGAGGTCCTGAGAAGAATTAAGATTTGGGGATTTCTGGCATTATGAACTTTTAATTTCAGTTCAAGAAGTCCTGTACTTAGCTGACAGCAATGTAATGTAAATACACTCTTACAGAAAAGCAGTCAGAAGTATAAAACATTGTGGATGTGCAGACATTGCTGAGGTAGCGAATTCTTTTAACTCTGTTACCTAATCAGAAAACATTTTCTTACCAGAGTTAAACACTGAAGGTGTCTCACATTTAAAAGCTTTTACTACTTTTTGTAGGTTTCCTGCTGTTCTGTATCTGTAGCAGAGTTTTAGGCTTTCTAATGCAAGGCCTGTACTACTGGCTTACTCAAAAGATGTACCTGCACCTTTACTTCTTTGTGTTTGAGTGGATACAGAGCAAAAGATTTGCAGCAAGGAATGTTTACTTTGAATCTAAGAGTCTTCCAATCAGAAAACTCAATGCAACTGCTATTTGCTGAACAATACTGGTCATTAACTGGTCCATACAACTACAAGGGCACCACTCTGGGTTTAATGACTCTTTTGTATAGAAAATTACGTGCTTGTTTAAATACAGACATATTTTTCCTACATATTCTTAAGTTTTCTAGAGGACAGATAATTCTGTCAATGAAACTCCAGAAAACTTAAAGAATATGCTGCTGCCTGTAAACTAAAAAGAAACATCTACTTAAGCCACAAGATCTCAACTGTTGAAAAGTACTGAAGTCTCCTACCCTTTATGCAACACAAGTGAATATGAATCATAGCACAGCACACACATTTTGCACCAATACTGCTGGCAAAAGAAGCCTTGTGCTCCACTGTGAATCATATTTACAAACAATTCCAAAAAGGAGAAGTTTGTGCACTATCAAATAAAAAAGGTCAGAACAGGAAAATCCTGCTTCCATCATCCCAAAAGACAGCTTTTGTGTCTTTTGCATTCTGATTCCATACTACCAATGAGAACTTTTAAACCCTGTGTCAACTTAACACAACGCAAGTAAGGAATGAATATAAAAGGAGGGAGCTGGTATTATCTATTTTACAGACAAATGTAAAGTCACAAAACTACAGAAGGGTTCAATTAACAAAAACAAAATACTATTCAGACAACTCATCAGTTAGTTCACATTTAGCTCAGCCACTATTTATTAGAAATTCAACATTTATGTTTAAATATGCAAGACATTTAAAAAACTGTGATAGGCCAACCAACTATTTTCCTTGCAGTGATCATTTAAGAAGTACGATGAGGAAAGCACATCTACTGTGAAGCTGGGACATAACCCCTGCCCTCATGTAATACCTGGAGGCCAGCTGGCGTTGCTGGATTTGCTTCCGATCTTGTTCGTCGGTGGAGATTTGGCAGGTAACCAACTATCACCAGCAGGGCCTGCATGGCCACCTAGTGGGTCGCCCTGAATTATATCAAACTGGTTGTAGGGCGATCCTCCACGAGCCTTTCCAGGGGGCACTATTGCACCTGAAACATCAAAAAGATACATTTACTCTCAGGAAAGGCTGAGGTCTGTATGAGAATATGGAATACTAAAACCAAAAGCAGTTCAGATGCGTAGTGGACAGGTAAGATGTTAACTAGCTTGAAGCAGTTTCACCTGAGCTATTTCACCTCTGATGAGGTGATACTGCAAGAACTCCCAAAATAGCCAATCCCCTCTCACCATTTTTGTGCATATTGGCATCTTGTGAAGCCACAGAGGGCAGCCCTTCCATCATAGTCCACTGTTTAAAGCGGGATTCTGTTCCAGCTTCTTTCCCTCCCACCATGCCATAATCCATGCTGCTTGAGCCAAAGCCTGTGAAACAAAAACAAAGACCATTATCATTTGCCCTTTTTGATTTAAATACCCATAAACTGCAAGGCCCTGCAATTATACATCAGTCAAAAGTCAAGCTAACAAATGAAATGTTTGAAAGGCAACCTTCTGATAAGCTCGTTAAGTCAGCACGTCACTAAGATACACTTTGATATCAGGTTTGTATTCTCTTGTAATAAAAAATAATACAATTTTATCAAGAGCTCACATTTCTTGTAACCTTTGCTCTAGTGATCATACATAAATTGCTCATTTCGTGGCAGCACTTACCTGAACCGTATCCAGGTATTTGCCCTTTGGTCTGTAAATCTGAAAGACCCACATTCAAAGGATTGGGTACCATGCTGTCTATATGTGGCTTCGGCCCAACGGGGTGGGATGGTGAATGCTTCATGCCAGGCTGCCTCTGCTGCTGCTGCTGGAGGGCACTCACCATACGAGCAATCTGCAAACAAAACAGAACAGATAGGGATGATACTGAGGAAATGATGACTCGAAAAAGGCCCAAAGGACCGTGCTCTCTGACATGTACAGTGTCAGCACACTTTATACTTTCATGTGATTGACAGAAACAGTGCCCCACCTGTTGCTCCTGCTGTTGTCGCACAGCTTGAGATAACTTCCTCTGGCTCTGTAACAGCTGCTGCTGCTGCTGCTGCTGAAGGAGAAGCTGACATGCCTGCAAGGTGAGAGGGGGTGGGAAGGGTGAAAACTCAGAACTCTTCAAGTGACATCTATTTACCACAAACTGACCACTAGTCAATGCTTTACTCAGATCTTAGGTAAAGGAGAACCATTCCTCACAATGAAATAAAATTAACTACGAAGGCTTTAGAAAAATACTGCATCCTTTAATTGTTTCTCACATCACACCATGCGACAGCATCACTGGTACTTGCTTTACTGCTGGCCTCTGCCAGGGCTGTATTTTCATTTACAACAAGCAGGGAATACTTGTACAAAAAAATAACATAAGATCAGTAGAAGAAAAATAACAAGAAAACTCAGCGGACAATTTGCAAACAGTCTGTTTCACAAGATAACTAGCTACTTACTAATTGAAACTGGGGGATCTGTGGAAGCTGGCTCAGCATGGCAATCTGTTGCGGAGAAAGCTGGGGCCCCACATTGAAAAGACCTGGATTCAAGCCACTGTTGGGGAACTGTTTGAGCATGGAGGCCGAAACCTGCATGGAAACCAATTAGACATCCTCAAGAAATACACTGCCACAGGAAAAGATAATGAAGTAGAAGTATTTGTGAAAGGAATAGATAGGACACCAATCTTAAATGGTGTTCTGGGAAAGACATTACAGATTTCTGAACACATCACATTTAAACATGCACAGTCTATGGCCGGAGAAGAGTGAATATCTCACTTGATTGACAAAGTACAATATTACATGTGCAGATGCAGACACACACACACACAAAAGTTCCTCCCCCAAACAATCAGTTGCTAGAGACTTCACTAGAGTAAAATCCTGATATATATGCAGCTAACCAGTAATCACAGTACTGCATTATCACATTAAAAACGTACTGCTTGACAAAGAAAAAGAAAGGCATTCAGGCAGTCACTGTAGCAAAGAAACAGTGCCTCACAGAAAGAGTTAATCTCTGTGTATGCTGAGTAAGCTACAGTTAAAGACAGGAGTAGGTGGAGAAGAATCCCCCCATTTCTTCCTGCATACTTGAGAGCTACACGAGTATTCAAGATAATCTCCAGAAGTATTCACCAAGTGCAAAGCAGAAGGTAAACTTGTGCAGTCAGAGAGCCTGAGATCTTAAGTCCTGCAATGTAAATGCAACACGTGGCCCTTCGTCTCCCATTCTATGGGGCACAAAGCACAGGACAAAACTGCTCGAAAAAAATAAGCAATTTGTCACACTTCAGAAAAATTTTCAGCTTTCAGTTGAGTATTTTATTTTTAAATACTTTGCAAAAGCCTATGTAAGACAGGATTTCTGAATTCATCCTGAGGTTTACAGATATTGGTAGTGAGCATTTACCATCAACTGCCTTGGAATGATAAGAAGGCTAATCCTTCTGCAAAACTCCATCTCTTGATGAATTTGAAGTTCATGGTTGAAAACGGTTAAAATTTTTATCTATATTTTTTGTTTCTTAATATCAAGACAAGACTATGACAAAGTCTCCTCAATGATGTGCTCTGAAGGCTGTAGCTCTCTCCTTTTCTTTTTTTTCCTTTTCTTTACAAGTAATCAGTTACTTTAAATTCCTTACCTGGGGAGAAAGAAATTGGGGAGGCACTTGCGCCCGGATATTGGGGGAAGGATTTAGTGGCTGCACTGGTGTGTGCATGCCCCTCGATTGTGCTGTGCTGTTTCCAAACAAACCATGATTGCCACCCTATAAAATTAAAGCAGTAGTGAGAAGAATTCTTCAAAATAATGGATTTCTATGCTACTAACTATGTATAAATAATGAGGCAAGCACTGACTTAAACAGACTATCCTTCAAATTACTGAGATGTTTGCCCTGAATCAGTAACATTCCACCTGCATTAAGACTGCTGTACTGCATTTTCAAGATGCAGGCTTTCTCTTCAACATTGAAGAGTCATGTTTATCCATGGTATTTCAAAGCACATGACAAAGTTTATGTTTTGTATCTTGCATTTTACATGTCGGGAAATTGAAACCAAGTACAAACAACATGCTCAAAAAATATTCCGCTACCTAAAAAATATGGTAAGACTGTGGCAACAAGAATTTTTGGCTGTTGTTTTAGAAAAGTGAGGTACTTTGTCAGACTGAGTTGTCAAGGTATCACCCAAGTCTGTTACCTTCTCTGCAGGCCTTTCACTAACAAATTAAAATTCAAAACCTCATAAAAAATGTGTTCGTCATGTAAAAACTTCTGCGTTCTGGATTGAGGTTTTTTTCCACTTTTTTTTTTTCCTGCTAAGGAGTAGGTAGACTTTCAAATACAAAAAAAATGGTTTTTCTCCTTGTGATTTTTTCTTATGTAAAAAGAATACCCACTGTTTCTTTTGAAATTTTTAATGAGAACTGTTTACTTTTTTTTAAGGAACTTCTGTAGTAATAAATCCTACTGCACAAAAAAGACCAAAGAGAATTCATGGTCACATTTCATTATTTCAGTCACTGAGCAGACTACCTCCTTCTAACATCTTTCAACAAAAAGCCACAGGAGATACTATGGACAGTCTCCCACGTGTACAGTTGCATGCTGTTGCTTCTAAAAGCTGAAGCCAACACACTTCTTTCTTGTACTCCTGAAGGTCCTCACGTGCCATGATCCTGCCCTTTCCTTTTCAAGACAATCGGTCATTTCCATTTTCTGCTGCGTATCAGGATCCCTTTGATCCATACCTGCTTCTGCCACATACTAGGGCTTCTAAACTGCACATTTTCTTACCCCTAAGCCATCATTCCGTTCTCTCTCTCCACACCAACATCACTATATCCAACATAAGTTTATCTTTCTTCAAATCTGAGGTCTTACAAGGGAAGAAAAGGTTTTGGAGAAGACCTGCATGCCATAAACTTTGCCTCTCTTCTGCCACAGTACTGTGCATCCTCCACTACCCTTTTGCTAAAACACAAGTCTCTCATTCTACTTCTGCACTGATAGCATTGTGGATTGCCTTGCTCACCTACATCACGTTTTCTCAATGTACTTTTTCTCTTTGAGAAGCAGCTCAGAATGTCATACTGAGCATGCAGGAGGATAGACAAAAATAAATAAATAAATAAATCCCAAGAGACAAAAGAGTTTTTATTCTGGGAAGAACTCACTGGGATCAACTACGTATTAAAACTTTTGAGAAGCCTGAAGTTGCTGCTGCACTTTCAGCTTTCTCTAAAGCTCAGTGGAGTTCTGCACACTCAATTCGAGAACATTCCTACAAATTTTGGATTTAATCTGATGTTCAACACTTACTGTGTCACATAGAAACAGAGAGACAACACACAGAAACACCATCATGTCAGGCATGTGACTATGAAAGCTAGTCCAGTTGTAATATTTATTTCTGTTCTTTCACTTCCTAGCTTTCCTGCAATGTTTTCTCCTAGTATAAAGCAGAACACAATAGCTAGGAATTATTCCAAACTACAGTCAACCACTTCATTTCTTCGCCGCCATTCCTCCATATACAGAACAAAACCATTGCTACTGCAACCATTTTTAAAGGCTGCTAAAATCAATCCTTTCTATGGCTTGTGGGGAAGGGAGTAGGGAATGGCAACAACACAAAATGATTGCAGTTTTTTTAAAGGCACATTTCTACACATGAGGTCACTGGGTAGTCTGGAAAAATTCAGTGTTGAGGGATAGGGGGGCAGATTAACAGCCTCTAACCAGGTTTTAAAACATCAATTAAAATATACAGCTCTCCACTAACTTCATGACTTCTGAAAAGTAGATCTGTCTGCTGCTGTGCTGTGATTCAGTAAGTAAGAGGCCAACAAAACCAGAAAGAATACATTTTGATGATAGGAACCAAAACGAATGGTTGGATATAGCTGAAATTTCCATTAACATTATTTATTTGGTAGGAAAACAAATGCAAGCAACCAACTAACCAGGATTAAGCCCAGGTTGCAGCCATATTAACAATGCATCTTACAAGGTGGCCTGCTTACTTGTCTAGCAGCGAAGTTTTGGGGACTGAGCCCTGAGCCGATTGCTCCAAGGCCGACGTTGGATAGTGTGGAACCAGAGGGAGACAGCTTGTAGCTGGGAGAAGGGGAGAAGGGAGAGCAGGGAGCCTCATCCCCAAGGCACCCATCTTGATTGGAGAAAGGCAAAGTCAGCTGAAGCAGCAGTTAGCCAACAGCAGGAGTTGGTTAGTGAAGCAACAGAACGCAAGAGGAGAAAAAGAGGGACGGTGAGTGACTAGGAAGAAGCAAAGTTAATTTGTAATAGCAATTACATGGACAAAAGTTTTGACTCAAACCATCACTTAACAAGTAAGATTTTGGTCCAAGGAGATGGTCAATAAATCCCTAAAGTTTTCTTTTTAAAAATACACTTTGAGAAGTCTGTTGAACTAATAAAGTTTATTTCTGACAGTGGCTGTTACCACCACCGAAACAAACAAATCTTCAGTTAATTCCTAATGTTAGCACACACCTATGAACACAATTTATGTTTGGAAAGCATTAGTTCTGCTAGTGGTATTTATTAAATGGGCCACCAGAGGGAGTTGACAAAACTGTTTTTGGCCTGTTATAGCAAAATGGAGGAGTTGAAAAAAAAATTCAGACAGTAACATGCCAACAGAATTTTTAAACGTTTTTTTCCCCATTTTACTTGAGATAAACTGTTTTTAAAAAAATATAACAACAACATTCTGAACCTATTGGACAATCTCCAATTCATAATGTGATGCAATTAATAGTTGATAACAACAGTGAAAGCTTCTACTTAAGATAGGCAAGAATATGAAAGAAATGCTACCATCACATACAACAAATGTCACAGAGAAACAGATGCCAAACAGAAGCTCACAGAACACGGACATACAGCAAAAAGGGTTGCAGAATTTAGAAAGGGTGTTTCCAATAAATCACAGACATGTAAGCAGAAAAAATTTGGAAGACTGTGATTACTTATGTTTACTTAGATCTAAACCAATCTTTTTGCAGTAGATGATTGTAGTTGGTAGCCAAAAGAATAATTGTGATGAAACCTGTAATGAATTTCATTACTACCAGTCATTCACCCTTTCAAGAAAAACGAAGTAATTTCTTTCTGTCCATTTAAAAAGAAGCCTGTTCTAGAATAAAAACAATTACTCCACCCATGTAATTCAGCTTGTCTGTACGTACCTGACACTTCTGTTTTACAAACACGTTCATTCTACAAACATTAACTCCCTCACACCTTTTATTGTTGAGTTTATCCATGATTACTGAATTTTTAGCACTTCCAGAGTAGTAGGGTAAAAATCGGTACCTCAAGTACAGAGGCTGATTTTAATTTATCTAAAGATATTTCTCTCACCTTCTCAAAATAAGGCCCACTATCTGTGGTTCCCATGTCTTTGGAATTAGGTGGACGGAACCCAGATCGATCCTTTCTCATTATGTCATTAAAATCCCCGAGATTCATGGCTCGTTTATCTACCTCGAACTTCTTATCTGGGAGACCACCTGCAGAAAATAGGAAAGACGACAAAATTAGTGCCAATTATATCCACTGTCTTTCATGACAGCAGGTTCACAGCCAAAGAAAATATCTTCAAGATCAGATTTCTCTTACATATGTCCTGTATAAATCAGATTTGTCTTACAGTGTAGCACAGCTAACAGTTCCTATTAAAGGACGCTGAAAAACTGAAATAGCAAGTTTCATTTTTAAGACTGAACAAGCCAATTTACTTCAGAGAATTTAATGCAAAACATTTCTCACAACTTATGTATAGATATAAATAATTTGGTCTCAATTCTCCCGCAGTGATATGAACTTAACTCTTGAGCACCAACAATCTTCCTGTCTAGCATAACTTCCTGCACCAGACAATCAATCTCTCTCAGCCTGTATGTAACAATTATACAATCAGTAAGAGACACTTTGAAACAACTCCTTCAGTTCTCCTGACATCGTTCAGTGAGTAATCTGGTGAAGCATGAGGAAGAGTTGTTAACAGCAGATGATAAACTACTGTATGCAGTGGACATCTTTCTTTATAAGCATATAACCAGCCATGTCCTGACCAAAGGAAGCTGTCTACCTTACACACAGCTGCTGTCAAAGAACAATTCTTTTTGTCAAATTTGGTACTTGTATCAGATGAACAGTGTTAAGCTGAAGTAGACAGAAAACATCTTAACTTTAAAATACAAGCACCATGGTAGAACCAAGCTTTATTTGTATTTTTGGTTTTAAAGAATTGGGTTTAGTAGAACACATAGCCTTTTCAAGAACAGTTTAAAAATCCTGTCACCAGATTTATCCAAAACTTACAACTCTTTCAACAAAGGAAGTTGGTGATGGATATGCTATCATACCACTGACAAACGGAGTCTTTATTATACACAGCAGACAGCTCATCATTCTGAAATCCTGAAAATACTTAACCTTCTCAAAAAAACTTCCCAAAGCTAGTGTCTCTTGTTAATGGCCAACTGCAAACTGTTAATGTTTATAGGCATGTTACTGCCAAGGACCTATGAAATCAAGCACTAGTTACATGGGTTTTTCTTTTTGTTGCAGCTTTGAGAGTTGATCCAGTTTCATCTTCTCAGAGGACTTCAACATCATTTATCACAAAAACACTGACCTATCACCTAAGTATCTTGGCTTCTAACTGGAGTCATACTGAGCTGGATGGGCTCACACCTTTTTAACATAATCTAAAAAGCTAGAACACAAAATATTGTGTACCTATCAAATGCTGTCAATATCTACATTCAATCACTACGCCCAATGCCAGCAATGCACTATGAAAAGGCTGTGTGCTTCAACTCAAGACAGGCAGCTCTGCCTGTTAGCTGCCTAAAAAGAAAATGAAAGGGAAACAGACTTGCATCACCGTTTGACATGGAACCGGCTCAACGCCAACATGAGATGACTTAGCAGCAGAGACATCCTTGTGTCTCTTCAGTTACCCTGATGATCCAGTCAACTCCTCAAACGTTACTGAATGATGCTGTGTAAAATGACTTGTTAAGTACTATGCAGGTCATTAAATAGGACCTTCAAAGCACAGATATGCCTCTTAGTATTGAGGCAGCTGCTTAAATTTCAATATAAACTGGGCCTTGCTAAGAGAGATGATAGCATTCATTTGTCCCACTCACAGAAAATTATAATGCAACTTAAAAACTTGTGTGAATCTTTCGGACTCGCTAAAAAAAGCTGCAATTAACACAGGTGGTTGAAGATCCAGCTTTACCTTGGACAGTACAAGACGAACATTTTAAATCTGAAAAGTTCAAATTTTACCCTCTGCAGTTAGCAAGAACACTTGTGCATGAGTAAATACGAAACTTCAAATCCTCTATATGCAAAACTGTAAAACAGGTTAAAAGTTCAATGATCTTCAATAGAAGAAGACACTTCATCAGTTTTTTTTTCCCCATTACTAACAGCTCTAAGAGACATGGTGGAAACTGCAAAATGAAACAAGAGCTTGAAAGACCACATTCATATCCTGGTGAAGGAAAAAAGCTATGAAGTATATCTTCCCCACCACATGCACGTAGCTTAAAGGAAAAAAATAACCATCTATCCATACAAATATATGAGACTCAATGTGGTTAAAAAAAAAAGTGCATCCAGCGTGTTAAAAGTAATGCTGAATGAAATATTTGAAATATGTTGTCAAATTGATGATGAAAACTAAGACATTTTAAAGACATTGGTTTTATATCTTTGCCATTAAGTCACATCATCCAAGACTACCTGGCAAGCACATGTGCTAACACACTGAGGTGTGACACCCAATACCATATCTAGTCATGGCTTTGTTATGTATTAACTACAAACAGCACGAACTGTATTTCAACCAACACAAATGGGACACGAATTTCCCAGTCCTTATAGATGATTTGAGAATTCCACGACCTGCAGAAGTTGCAGCTCATACATTTAAAAAGAATAATAAAAAAAAAAGGCGGCTGTCAAACAGAGGGAATGAAAAGATAAAATAGTAAGTCTTGATAAGCTACCTACTGTAGTATCAAACTTCCTATCTCAGGACTTTTATCAGTAGATAAAAGTTGTATCCTATTTTCTAAGTTGAACTATCTGCTAAGAGATTTGATAATAGATAAATAATAATATTAAGAACCTGGAAGTAAATCTGCCTCAGGCAGTCTATTGATCCATCTCTCTTCTCTCTTGGTCAGTGCAGCACCTTGCAACCACAGCAACAGATTTTTCAAACAAGGAGACTGGGACCAACATAGTAAGAATTACTATGGCAATTACTATGACAACTGGACCTATTTTAGGATACATGATGATCAGAGCCAAGTTCCTCTGCGCATACAAAAGCCTACGTTTTCTTTGATATGTGTGGTCTCCAAGTACAGATTTAATGGAGTTCAGTGTGCACTTATCCATGAACTATGTTGGAGTTACCTGGCTACTAAAGCATGGTATGCTGTAAACCTGACTAAAAACAGGTTGAGGAACAAGACTACCTCATTACTAAGTCCAAGTTTCGAGGTTTAAAAGCAGATATAGGCTAAGCAAACAGCTTACACTTTTCACAAGCAACAGCCATAAACAAAAAGATCAGGAAGTAACACAAAAGCTGTAGGAAGGTCTCAGTTACATTCTTACTCTTTGAAACAGAACACAAACTGTAAGAAACACCTGTAGCATTGTCCCCATTAATGGGCATATTGAAAAAAAAAAAAAGTGTGATGTATAAAGAGAATGTATGCATCCTTTCTGCAGCATTTTCACAGGGTATTCTGAGTGTCTGCCACCTTTCCTCACAAGGTCTGATGGCCTTTAAGATCCTTGAGAGCAGAAAGTTCAGAAGATCCAAACGCTTAATTTGGAGGTCAAGAATCAAGAGAACTACAATCAGCATAAGGCAGGCTACCACTCTCTTCATTTGTGTATTCTTAGATCTATTCTTTAGCAGCAGCATCTGAAGGCAGATGAGAATTGAACATTCAAGGAGACTTATCTCTGCCTAGAAGATCTTTAGAGAAGTAGGATACAAATAGAGCCTGAATGCAGAGGCTGTATGAAGCCAAAGTGGAGACAGAAAAAATTCTGCTCTTTTCCCCAGAATTATGCTGTACTATAAAAAAGACACGTTTTAACATGTCTTACTGGGATCCTTAACTGTTGAGAGGAAGAAAGCATTTGGGGAAGAAAGAACTTCCCCTTAGTTCTCCATAAGGTGTGATGCAGCAGAAAAATATACCTTTCAAGAATGCAGTACATTTTAAGCCAAGAGACTTGGCAGCTATTCAGACTGCATTAGAATACTAAAAATGGAGCTGACACTAGACATATATCTTGATTACTTCAGCTCTACCTTCAGCACCAATGAAGACTGAAGGATGTTCCAAACAATGGAATTTTTTTAATTGAGAAAATCCCAACTACATTATTAGACGTGATGCTTACAACAGTGGCAGATGAGGAAGTACTAAAGTGGTAGACAGCACTGGTACAAAGAGATCAACATCTGCCCAGATGTCTTGCCATTGCCACACACACAAAACTGAACTACTCCATTCAACTTTAAATGGACTAGATCTGTCTTTGTAACCAAGGATATACGGTGATCTTCCTGATTCTGTGGATTCTGAAGAATCCAAAACTCAATAGTAGTCCCTAAGGAAGGAGATCCCCTTTCTGTTTCTATGAATAGAATCATAGAAACACTAGGCTGGAAAGGACCTACAAGATCATCTCGTCCAACCGTATCAAAGACTATGCTGTGTACGTGTCTTCAAAAGACTCAATAAAAAATGAGGAGAAAAAAAAATCGTAACACTCAGCTTGGATAACTTCTTTGTTTAATATATACCTTAAGAATCTTGTAGGGAAACAATGAGCCCAAATGGCAGAAGAGTTCAGAAATGTGTCTTATTTCTACCGCAATACAGTTACAGTGAGTATCAGAGACAATTTGGAGAAGAACAGAATGCAAAATCAAATTTGATTTCAAGAACAAAAAAATTGCGACCATTTACACTATGCAGACAGTTTGCCAAAGAAAAAAGTCATGGCAAACTCCAAGGTGATTAAACAGGATTAGGTAACGTGGTTAATCCAAGTGGTCAATTAAAAATCTCATTTAGGACTGTGTTTTTTCCACAGTCCACTCCACTTAAGTTGTGCAGTATTTGTGGTGAAGCTATCCAGTGTGAAAAATCTAGTTTTACTGAGTAGCAACTCACAATAACTTGAGGCAAGCAGCTGAAGAAATCAACAAAAGATAGTCTTCTCACTTCCATCACCTCCAGGGAGCTATGCTAACTGGGATGTCCTACTGCCAAGAGCTACAGAGAAGAAGGACCCTCACTTTCTTGAAACAGTAACAATGAATATGAACTACAAGGATCAAAACAGTCTTATGGGATGTCCCTTCCCCAAGTTACAGCTGTGTTCTGTACAGGCATACATCACAGTCTTTCATTCCATCATGGGCTGCGTAACTATCCAAAGTTTGCAGAAACGATACTAGATGCTACCTACTACTGTGTCCCTTCTTTCACGTAGAGCACTAAAAAGTAAGGACCAAACTATCCCAAAGCAGAGCATGTAATCTACATAAAAATAGTACACATGGTCTCATATTTCAAATGCATTTAAATTAAATTATACGCACCTACAGACAAGTCCATCTTACTGCCTGGAATGTCCTCAGTTTGACTCTGGAAGAAAAAAAATAAGATTCAGTTCTGATTTCTTTAAAATGCTGAGGAACATTTCAGAAAGGAGCCCTTGATGGCTGAAGGTGGAATGAAGGAAAAACATGTTTGTGCCAATGAAAGTTTCATTCTAAACTAAAATTTAACACAAAAATTCCTGTTATTACTCTGGATATAGCTCACCCCAACCCCTCAATCCTGTGTGTGGTGAGTTTACTGAAATGAAACCAGACACACAACACATGCAACAGACAGAGAAAGATGGATAGACAGCTGCTCTGTGAAATGAACCTCTGTCTTCATGTTCCAGTGGTCAAGGGAAGAAACACTGAAAATAGCGGCCAAAATATAGCTCATCCTCATGACCTGTCAAGTCATCAAATCTTGAAACGCGCTGCCAAGTTACTCTTTAGTTGGCAGTCTGGGACAGTGTGTTCCCGTAGCGTTCAGAAGCATCTATGGTCTAGCAGACTCAATTTGAGCCTCAGAGCCAACAGTCTTGACAAACAAATCCTAGCCCTGCCAGTGACAGGTTGTGCAGCCCTGGATTTCTCACATAACCTCTACATTATCATCTTTTGCTAGCCAGTATTATATACTATTTCTGCACCACAAGATTACAGCTGGTGCAATATTCTGTAAAATATCTGACGAACTGATGATGTCAGAAGTTCCTAAACATTTTCTTATATTGGTATTTTTACAGTACTCATTGGCAGATCTGTCTTCTCTCTCCATGATGCGCCCTTTATTTATTCACCTTTCTAACCCATCCTCAAGTACCACTTAATATTGAGCTCTTTTTGTTTTAAAAAGACTCAGTTGCACAGTATTTAGTAAAAATACGAAAAGAAGACACAGGGTTCTAACTCTCTTTCTCTGACAGGTGATTGAGATTCAGAAACTCGAAGAACCCTGGACGAATCACAGATGTCTGACAATGCAGCCATGAGCTGAGGCCTCTATCTTGAGTACCCTAAACACTATGTTATGAAAAAGCCCAATAATTACTTGCAAGGAAACTGCAATCCTCCGAACAATAGTTGTCACAAAGTAGCTTTAAAGAGTTGAAATTTGTGGGTTTTTTCTTTTTCTTTTCTTTCTGAAGTTCTGAATACCCAGCTACTACAGAAATTAGGTCAACATGCTTACAAAGCAAATACAGGTAAGAAGTTACATGCCTTAAAATGACTGATCTCACTTATTTAAAGCTTACAGCTTTTTTTAAAAAGTTGGATTTTGTATTTACAAAAATTCACTTACTAGCAAGCCCATATTTGAAAACTGTTTGGATATAGGGTTCATCCACGAATCACTATTTCCTCCTTTCAATGAGCACTAAAAAGAAAAAAAAGACAGCATTTTTTAAGCATCTTTTCCATTTCTTAAATTCTGTTTTATCCCTAGAATGAAAAGTGTTGAATGAAAATCCTAGTATCAGAGAAATTCATCTCCCTAATAATCTGCTTTAGGTTTTTACACAGCTGGAAACATGAAATACTTCTTTTCTCATGCAACTGTTCATTTTAAGGTATATCAAAGTAGATGAATACTTGCTGTGTAGAATGCTTATCACACCTTCAGTTTCATTCTAGAATCTGGGAAACTGCAAATGTGATTTTTTCTCAGTTTAATACATTCTTTAATCCATCACTAACAGAGGTCTTTCCTTAGCTTTCTTCCTTTTCATATGGTTGCTCTTCCATGGGCACTGTGCTGACCTGGCTCTCAATTTGGCCTTATTGCAGTTTGCAGGTAATCAAAACTGAACACAGTTAGACAGAAATTATATTGATAATAAAAAAGTCTGGACAGTTGCTTTGGTGGTTAAAATAAGAGCCTTAAGTGAGAACAAATTTCATGAGAATAATTTTTGCAAAATTGGAATTGTAGAACTTCAAACTATGCCACAAGATTATTTCCATGTCCTTGGAAACTGCTGTGCACCCACCTTTTGAGTCTGTCCTGCATTTTTGATTAGAAGTAGACAAAGCTCAGTCCTTCCAGCATTAATACAATACCAAATGCTACTTAGTAAAGAACTTTAACATGTATAAGTCTTAGAAAGCAATTCATTTAGGACTGTAGCCCAGCTCCTGCTCAAGGCTGAAATTTAACAATAACACAAGTTAGACTCAAATCGAAGAGTCAGTAGAAACAGGAGTGCATGTGCCAAAGGGACTGTGGAATCCAAATTCCAACAGGCTATGCAAGGAGAGCAGCAGCAGCCTAACAGATGTGTCATCAAGAAAAGAAGAGCAATAATCTTGGGATACTTATTTCTCACTTTCATTTAGTAATGGCTCTGCAGCCTATGTTCTGAAAGAATATGACACCTGTTGGCAAATTCATTAGTCACAACTGGTATAACAAACTAAAACAAATCCAGAAACCTCATGTTTTTTATGCTGCTCTAACAGGCACCTTTCTAGCTGAATTCCGTAGTACTTTTTAGAAAAAGAACTATTAGAGATGCTCTAACATATCAGTCATACTGCTTTCAGACAACACAGTAGTCATGAATCATTCAAGTGTTTTACCTTCATTTGTGTTTTCTTTCCCCCTTGCCCCCAGCTTGTTGAGTTGTGGGAGGAACTGCTTCCCTGAGAGCCTGCTGTGTTCCAGACTCCTCCCTCCTCCTCCTCTTCCCAGCTGGAATGACGTGTTCCTGTCACTGGCCCATCACTCTCTCCCCAGCCATCTTGCATAGATTTAGAACCTTCAGAAGAAGAAAGAAAAGCTCAAAAACAAGTCCAGAACACCACGCAGCAGGTGACTCAATGCTGCAAGATCAGCTGAAATTGTCAGAACTGTGAAAAGTCGAAAACAGAAGTGTATTCACTCCAGCAGCTGTAAAAACTTGTGTATGAATCCCAGAATCCAAGAGATCTGGTGGCATGCTATTATGTCATATTTTGCAATAAATATGCAACATCAAATCTTTAAAGAAATAATGATCTAAGTGAGCTCTTCTCTTGAACAACTACAGCTACATGTGGACTGCTTTAAAAGGCAACCTATTATTTTATAGTGTAAATGAAAGACTCCAAGGACATTTAAAAAAAACAAAAAACCAAAAATCCAAAGGGTGCTGACAACTCTGGTTTGGGTGGTTTGTGAGCGATTTCCTCTCTTCCTTCAAAACCATACCACATTTCCATCACACCGAACCCCTTCACATGGTACAGAAACAAAGAACTTAAAGGAGTAACAACTAAGCAGTACCTGAAGGAAAGGGACTTGACATAGCGCTCTGATACATGCAACACCGAAACTAACTTAATGTCCAAAAAATCCTCTACTTAAAATTTCTGGTCTCAACAGTGTCACTAAAAAGACTCACTAGCAGCACTGTTTAAACAGAGAGATAATTAGCAGAAAGTTACAATAATTCCATCACACAAACACAGACTAAGGACTTTTTGTCCCTGTTGGCTTCTTCTCTTGCTGTTACTCTCCAATGCTAGCTGTCAGGAAACTTAGTATTTTAACTTCCACTGACAAGCCAACAACAGCCCAAATCCTCATCTCGTCCACTGTCCAACTGCTCTCCTTCCTACTGTGAGTCCTCTTTCTGTGCAAGCACTCCTCTCCTTTAAAAAGAAGCTCCATCGTCATCACCTTTCTCTTCACTAATTCCTCAGTTGTCTGGGGTGACATAGTGGAAATGAGGAATAAGGATTTAGTAGGAAGTCTGAATACTTTATATTCAGTAGGCAGGAAAGGTAATTAATCTATCAAGGGGAGCTCTACCTGCATCATGCTGAAGGCAAGTAGAACAGCATTTCATGGCAGTTTAAGAGCTACCTTAAACTTAACCATAAATAACAACTGAGCTACTTCACAGGAAACTTAATTTTTCAACATGCATTTGTGTACCAAAACACAGGACTGCTTAGGAGCCACATACTGGTCCAAACATAAGATCTACCTCTTGATCCTTTAATCATGCTACTTACACAGAAAAGGTGACAGGCTTTAACTTATTTCCAGCCACAGTGTTTAAATATAGCACTATGATCCTGGTTTTAACTACATGATCACAGAGAATTTTCTGCATTGACAGCTCTCAGGTCTGAGATACACGAACACGAATCTGAAGAGCGGTATAAAGAAGACTTGTTGGTAGAATCCCTGCTTTATTTTCTTCATATGTTGAGTGAGAAGGCACAACAGCTACAGTAAGCAAAAGAAGCTTTCAAGGTTAAGGACAAAATAATGATGTTATAAAAAAAATAAACTGATTTCCACGTTTGTCAGAGAACTCCTATGCAATGCTGGTAAAACTATGTAAACAATTTTTTTTTTTAACAAGTGGGCTATGACCTACACTTAAGTTTCTGAATGTGCAACATGAGGTCAGATGGAGTTATACCACAATACAGTGTAACTGAAATGCTATCCGCAGTTACACAAAGCTAGGTAAATACTAAACCCCCAACCTTTAGTTATCTAGACAGGCGTTTCAAAATCTAAGTAAGTTTTCTCAAAATCTGCATGTCTCCATTCATCAAATGCCAAATGGGGACCAAACCAATCACTCTCAAATAACCACAAGTACTTGTTTGTTGGACAACTGGATATTCAGTAGCAATAATGATGCCACAGGGAATTAAAAAAGGTCACTATCTGTTTTGTGCTTAGAATACTTCAGGTCCTATGCAAAGCCTTTCCCCTTTCAATTTAGAGTCATCACAGAACACAATACAACAGAGCAAATCAACCTTGCAGAGACCTTAGACTATATTAGACTTCTCAACCCCATTCAGTTTTCACATAAATCTATCATAACTTTAAAAACACAACAAACAAAAATACATTCATTCCATAAGGCAGTATCATATGGACACTCACATGACTTCAATTGAGCTGAAACCTTCACATCAGTGGCACAGACTCATATCATTGGAGTTGACAGGATTGTGAATAAGAACTGCTAAATTGCATCTGTGTTTGCCAGCACTGCAGAGGAACGGAATATTATGCCAATGGCTTTCACTAGCAGTAATGGCATAATGTCCATCTTGACCTTCCCCTATCCAATGCTAAGAAGAGAATATTCTCCGAAAAGTACAAGTGAGCGCTCCCCCAAGCTTGCTAACTTTTATTCCACCTCAGATTTCTTTACTTGAAGCTGCTTTTTCTATGCTAGGCTCTAACTTCTTTGTTCAGTTGCGTGATTCTCACCTGCTCTATTTCCTCCTCATAATTACACATATGAAACATATTTTCAGAACCTTTTCTGCTCATTCAAGTGTTTTTTTTTTTTCTTTTTTGTCTCATCTCATCTCCCATTTTTCTTTGGTTCTAACCTCTAATTTTCTTGTCCAGCTGGTACAAGCCTTTATTTCCTCTCCTTACTTTCAACCATAAATTACACCTCTGCAGGATCCTTGTCCCAGTTTACTCTTCCAGCTTATCCAAGATATTAAGTATCTCCCCTTAGTATGCTGAAAAAAGTAGCTACCTCCTTTGTTCTGTCTGGGAGTCAACTAGAAAGGAGTTGTGAGAGCAGTCACAGAACACAGGAGAACGAAGATCTCAGCTCTCAACACTGGTGACCTATTAAACAGCCATCACAGGGAAAACCCCTATATTTTGCTCCGCCAGAGCAGAACACGTGGTGTAGCAATTTGGTGATGTCACCATATGCAGACCACTTAGGACAAGCAAGTGACCATTTGTAGTCTTTAAAGACTATCTTAAGTACTCAGAGTAACCCAGAGGCTCTTCTTTTGGTCATATTTAGGTGGCTTTTTACAGAGGAAGAAAGATACCCATCTAGAAAAAAGTCTAGCGTCTTGCAGTGTGCCAAGTTTGTCTGGCAGGCACAAGGAGCACTATGGCCACCCAACGAAGGTTCCCATAAACGTTAATGGATTTTTCCAGTTTCGCTTCATAAATGGCCAAATTATTTAACTGGAGTGTGGAGAACAGAAAATGACACAATAGCACACAATCCGTACAGAACACTTCATTCTAAACAATCACACGCTGCAAGAGCAGCTTGTAACTGGAAAGTTTTACAGTTGGTATAATCCACTGAAGTTCAGTAACAGCCATGTATTATCAGTATTTTCTCATGGAAACCTCATAATCAAAAGTCGTTGTCTTTAGCTGTAACATTGCTATGCTGTATCAGTGGGCAATTGCTTTTGTTTGCTCAATTTTCCCTAAAAACAGTGAAATAAAAGTTCTGCGAACAACTTACATCAGGAATAATGTCCACACAAATTAAAGCTGATACAATATAATTCTAACTATGAAGTTTTTTTTAAAAAGGTCCACCAAGATGTCATTCACAGAGAAGCACAGCTGTAGGCAGGTAAAATGTAGAAAATATTCCGCCATTTAGGCTAGGCCACACGAGGAAGTTCAGCTCTTAAGAGATGATTTTCGACATTCATACAGCAAAAAGGTCAATTTGAAGGCACTTAAACACTTCCACTGTGAAATCTTTCTATAAACTGTGCGCTCCTTTTCCTGATGTGATCAGAAAAGGTGATTCACCATGTAACAAGTCTGTACCTTAAGTAAAGGGTGTGCAGCCAAAGAAAAGATCATGTGAGAAGACGAAACATTTCCTCACTCCGATGCTCTAGTGATTCAACACTTGGTGAGAGCTGTCCATTTAAGCACTTAGTAAAAAGATTTTCCATTACCTTCAAGGTAAGTTCCCAGTCATTTGTGAGCACTTAATCACTCATCCATCAAAATCTTACATGACATTCAACATTACTTCTAGGCCTCAGACAACAATTCCTCCATGGGTGACCTATATCAAGAAGCCAAACACTACAAGTCTCCAGGACCACTGCAAATAAACTGGTATCTGGCCTATACTCACTAGATTTCATGGCATTCGGGGCGTTGGAAGGTGCATTCCCCCAGCCTGTTGTCGATGCTCCTGTATCATCTACTTCACCCCACCCGGGACTGGTTTCATTTGGCTCACCCCAGGCGGACGTACCATTATCTGGAGCAGGTGGAGTGCTTTTGCTCCAGACTGCACAAAGGAGAAAGAGTTTTCATTACAGACCGTTTAGACAACGAACTATTTACCGCAGTGCAGCACCATGTCATTAATCTACTGCATTATTATTTCTGCTGAAGGCTTTAAGGTCTCAATACTGGGGGTGAAACAGAATCAAAAACTGTGCACATCAAACGGTAGGCTCTGACCTCTGAAGACGAACAGAGAGAATGTAACGATGAATAGTATTCCTTCTCTCAGGTTAAACATGAACCTAATGCTATTTTATCTTCTGGTGAACTTTTGTGACTAAAAGCACCAGACCATTTGGGGTTCTCACATACAGAAGAAAAAATAAAGTTTTTTTTTTATTTCAAAGAAAATATTTTGATAAGTATTCTTCCTCATACAGCAGAGTCAAATTGACCTAAGAAACTAAATCACAGGCTCACTCAATGTCAACTGCTACAAAAGTGTTTCAAAGCAAAAAGGATTTGACTAAAAATAAATACAGGATTTTCCCGTTTCTCTAGTAATTAAATATAAATTCTGTGAGAATTCAGCCCATCTCAGAAAGAATACTTGCCAGCTAACAAACATTTTTTTTTTTTTTTTTTTTTACCAACAAGCTGACCAGTGTTCTGATCAGAGCTACTAAGGCACAACAAACAGAGGACTGACTGATTCAAATTAAAGACGCTTAAATTCAGGACCAAACATTCAAATAAGAGTTCGGTTTTCTTTACAAAATAAAGCTATTAATCGTAGGCTACAAGTGTACCTCTTACGCATAAGGGTTACGTTCATAAATAGGAGTTTGCTGAAGAAAGGAACAAGACAAGTACCTGATGCTTGTGATTTGCTAGTCATTGGAGTAGGCAGGCTCTGTTCCCGTGGGGCCTGTCCTCCTTGAGAGTTCTTGTCCCACAGATTCACATTCTTGTAGTTGTAACTGCTGGGATCTCCCCATGCTGAAGTGCCATCGTCAATATCCATTTTTCGACTGATTGACTGTGGAGAAGGTTCTTCCCAGCCACTAGGCTCCTCGTCTTTGGGGGCAGCTGGCTGTGGTCCACTGTTCCAGTTTGAGTTTGGAGGTCGCCCATTACTCGGAGTTTGTGGCGGTGGGCCCCAGGAACCAGAAGTCTCCTGCTGTTGCTGCTGGTGCTGCTGCTGCTGCTTGTTCCAGGAGTTGGGCTGTCGACCCGTCTCGTTCCATGATGAATTTCTTTTACAATCATCCCAACCACCCTTTGAAGCAGAGCCTGTATTTGCACCGTTACCCCAAGTTCCAATCTCATTTTGCCCACCTTCACCCCAACCAGATGCTGGCTTGTTTCCTGCACTTTCCCAGTTGCTGTTTTTTGTTTGGTCAACTTCCTCTCCCCAACCGTTCTTTCCAGAAGACCATCCTTGATTAGGCTGCCGTCCACCCCACCCCTGATCCTTACTAGAGCTGTCATTCCAGGAAGATGATGATTTCTCTTCTTGTCTTCCCCCTCCCCAGTTAGAAGAATTGGGGTTCTTATAGTCATTCCATCCTCCAGTATTTTTGGGGTCCTTCCACTCTGTTGGGGCTGAGAGCTCACCCCATCCAGACTTGATTTGATTGCTTTGGCTGGGTATATCACCCCAGCCCCCTGAGTTCTTTGTCTGTGTGGCAGAGCTCTCCCACCCCTCAGTTCCTTTATCAGACTTCCCCTCGGGCCGTGGCATCTCTTCAATATCCCACACGGTATCTTGCTTAATTTGTGTTTGGCCCCAGCCAGTGTTTGAAAGCACTCGGGGGTCCAAATCAGTCCTGCTCAGCAAAGTCTGCAAGACTGCCTGGCAATCAGGATGTGTAGGCCTATATGATCGGCGTCCAGAATTGTGACTGTCACTACTTCCTGCTTTGTGGTTGCTTCCAGTGCTTTGACCTCCAACCTCACTTCCTGCAGAGCTGGAAGATCTTCCCCAACAGGGAGCCTGGGAATTGCCTTGGTTTTCAGGAAGAGGGTGGCCTTTTTGATTGTCCCATGCTCCAGTGCTAGAATTTGGTTGGTTTGGACCACTCCATTCTCCAATCTTCAGTTCATCAGACCCAGACAGCTGTTTCCATTCTCCCTGAGAGACCCCAGATGTTAATTTGTTCCCTTCACCCCATTTGCTTTCATTTGCATGCTGAGGGCCAAAGTTCCAAGACCCACCACCCGTAGACCGGTTATTGTTATCCCAAGAATCGCTTCTTGACCCATTAGGTTTTTGAACAGAAGCTCCTTTCCAGGAGTCTTCCCTATCCTTTCCATTGTTCCCATGGTTTCCAGAATTGCTCTGTCCAGAGACTGTGTCAGTTCCAGAAGACCCCCTAGCTGTACCCCAAGATCCAACACTCCCAGTCTTTCTTTCTCCAGTGCTTTGTGAAGGGGTGTCAGTGCTCCTGGAAGAGTTCCCCAAGCCCATTTCAAAGGGCATTCCCTTATTCTCCATAGGGTTTGGTGAACTTAAGTTCAAGGAGTTAGTGTTTCCATTTTTTGGTCCATCAGTGTTATGAATTTGAGCCTGTTCTCTGCCAGAGACAAAGTTAACACCCGCATTTTCCATCTTTGACTGCTGTTCCCTAGAGGTCTGACCTACTGTGCTAATCTGTGCATTGGAGCTACCACTATCAGATTCCAAAGTCCCTTTCCTAGAATTGCCCTCTTGAACCAGTGCCGGCCAAGCAGATGGGTTGCTATTTGGGTTAAAGTTGCTGAAGCCAGAACCAGGACCAATTCTATCTTGTCCAGTCAAGTTCCTCCAATTATTTAGTCCATTGTTACTCTCGGCAGCAGGGTTGGAAGATTGAACAGATTTAGTCTTGGGATCAGATTTCCAGGCCCCAAGATTACATTCGTTTCCAGCGCTTCCAGACTGGCACTGGCTTCCTTTTCCTTTGTTACTAGTGGTGCTTCCTGGCAGAGCATTCTTCTCCAAGCCAGGGTTCGAGGCACTGTTGTTATCGGTGGTGTTTTCGGAAGAAGACTCAGCATCTTTGCTGGCAATACAAGGCCACTCTTCCATGTCAGACCCGTCTACAATCACCTTGTCCCAGATGTGAGTTGGGTTGGCGTTGGTGCCGCTGTTGGAGGAGGCTCCAGGACCCCAAGTGGAATTTGCATAATTTGAAGCAGCAGCACCTCCAATTGTTGAATCTAAAAAGAAGAAAAGAAGCAGAAAAAAAGACCCCAAAAGGTCATTAATACTCAATGCTATGTACAAACACTGAACATCACATTTTTGATATCAATTATTAATTCCGTTAATAAGTTAATCCTTCCCTCAGACATGTGTAGCAAAGTTGCTTTGGAAAAACAAGAGGCTGGAAAACATCACTAAAAACAGTGATAAAAAATGTTTCAAGAAATTCCCCACAAGTAGTTTGTGGGCTTCCAAATTCATTCTTAAGCCTCTACTTCTGCTTGCAGCCCAACTGATTCAAGTTCAACACGATGATTGTAACCTACTTAAATGAACCCACAAGGTCATCGCTGGCAATGGTTGTAGGCTCTTCAAAAAAAAATACAGAACAAGAATATACATGTGCACACACTTATACGCGTGCATGTTTGTGCAGTCAATTAGCAGACTGACAGCTACGTGACTGATTCAACAAAGCAACTACTATGTATGACATATGGAAAGGTAGAATATGGAAGACAAAAAGTATCTAGTGAATATAAAGCTGAAGGAATACATTCTTTAGCTTCAGAAACATCTTTTTCAAGTTGATTTTGCTAGCGGTTTTTTTTTTTTTTACACCCTTACAAAACAATTATTTCCCAAAGTTAAACCTAAAAGTAAACTGAAAAGCTACACAAATTATGATTTCCATGTAGTAGCATGCAAGTTGTATTCAGCATGTAATTATTCCACATTTGACATTTACTGTAGAAACCACACTTCGTGATTTTGTGAGAAACTGAACCAATCTCTCCGCCACTGGATGAAGGCGAGTAAGAGATCTAACTTTTATTGCTTTCTCTCACCTGCTCTGTCTACTTCAAATTTCCCAAGTTTCACCTCTCATTTATGACAGTTCCGATGGCAGTCAAGCCCTTTAACTAAGTCAACTGTACTCAGCAACTCAACAGAAAACTGTCCACTTCTTGATGGGTTAGCTTTTGCTGGCTTAGAACATTGTACTGGGTAACCTGCAAGTCCAACGAGCCTTGGAGCCACTGGAAGGAAAGTCGCAAGAAAAATGACCAGGAACAGGGCCTTTCTTCCATCTGTGGTGTACTATTATGTCCAATGTAGTTTGACTTTGCATAGACAAGGTTCTTGTATACATTTTTGAAGCACACAAATTAACACAGTACCATGATGAAGTCTATGGTCTGACAGCATAATGCTTGCGTATGTATGGATAATTCTCAATATTTGCTTAAGAAGTCAGGCAAGATTCCCCCTTCCATCCACAGAATTACCTCTGGTAGTCTAAATAATTTCAGTTCATTACTACTTTCGTTCTCTTTCATTCTCTCTGTATAGCTCCACTTACTTTGCTATACATTTGGAACTCAAGAGAACTCAAAATTGCCCTCACTACAAATTCTCTATAATAAAAACTGAACACTCTCCCTTCTATGAAACCATGCTCAACCCTAATAAAGCCATAATGACTTTTAAAAAGCAGCTGATTTTTTTAGAAGTACATACGTTACGTATTCAAGAGTGAAGACCAAAATTTCTGATTACTATTAGTTTTAATGGAAGACGAATGGATCAGCTTTCAGTGCCCATCTCAGGCTTCAGTAGTTAAACCAATGAACATCATCTGAATGACTTCCAGATCCTCTTCAGCGAGGGCCAGCAAAGATTCAGATTTCACAGCAAGGTTAGAACTATCTTGCAAGCTTTCAACCCTGATGAACAGAAGAGGTTTGTCTCCATCCATTAAACCTCAGCCACCAAGGTCCAAAAGACCACAAAGTTCCCATGCGCATTCTGTTCCTTGTGTTATTTTAATCTCAGGCACAAACTTAACAAGAGCAAGGAAGTGTGATTCTACAGATATTTAGATCTGGCTATCCTTTTGGTACAATGAGTACGCTCCCCCTTTCAGCCTCACCTTTTCTTCTCCAATTTAATAACTTTCTGATTAGACAGATGGACAGCCACAGACAAGCTCGAAGAACTGCAAGGTTGCTGTCTTTTGAACTAAGCAACGTCTCATCAAACGAACGATGCAAACGCACAGCTGTCTACAGCAAGATCTTTATGTAGGTGATTTTAATGAAGCGTTTCACATTTCATTTCTGCAAAGATACTCTAACAGTATTAAGATCAGGATGTTTCCTAATATAGCGTACTAGGACACCACTTAACGGACTGCTTCATAAAAACAGCCTCCCCTTGCTAATTTGACAGGAGCAACAAAGTCTTAGCAATTTACAGTTTTGTCCTCATAAGAGTAGGTTCTTGAGCAGACTCTTCCTTAGTGACAAACATGCTGAAGATAAACAAGTTTCTGATCTGATTACAATGAAAAAAGTTACTAGGCTAACGAGTACTTCTAAGGATGAAAATATGGAACTGAAATAAATGAAAGTATAGAAATGGAGTGCTGAAATGAAGACGCAGTTCTGCTGTGAGAGACCATCTGGAGATTCCTGGAAGATACTATGACTATTGAAAGAAGACTTTCACCAACAGAATGTAAGTTTTGTTTTCCAAAAATGTCTTGCACATTCTGAGTATCACAGTAGAAAAACGATATATAACCTTCCACCTCCCAGCACTGCCACAATACAGCAGTAAATTTGCTGTCATCTTTCAGGGTACTAGAGTTCTGCCATCTTACAGAAGCATTTCAATTCTGGTAGAAAAACATCCACATAAAGAAGGATTATATCTTGACCTTTTTTTGTACTAATAATTGCTCTTTTGTTTGGTTGTTCAGTTTTGTTTTCTTCTGTTTTGTACAGAAGCCGGCCTGCCATAGGGCAACAAAATAATAATTTCCAAAAAATGAACTAGTTACTGGCAATTGAAGACCTCACCAACACCAGTTATAGCTATCTGGTGAACTTGCATTTTTTTTTTTTCACGTGAGATGAGTTAATCACAATATCAGTACACACGACTGCCTGACAAAACCAGGACCAAATCTGTAAACAGCCAGCATCTCAGAAGGAAGTACTGACAGGAGAGACACAGCAACACCATACCTCCATAAGCAATTTCATGAAACAGCTCAAGTGTTAGCAGCAGCCTTCCTCTTATCTAGCTGCTCATTTCCACTGCTCTGCCACACGTGCTCCCATGTGCTATCACCTGTGTTGCTACTGACAGTGAGGGAGTCGAACTGAGAAATCATCCAGTCTGAAATGAGCTTTAAACATCAACTTGGGTTAATTTTAATCCAAGTCAGCTCCCCAGCCCAGATCATTGTGTTATGGTGCAGAAGTCTGTCTGGATGGGGTGAGGAAAGTCAGAAGGGCACGTACCTTTCTTGGCAATGCTCCAGACTTGCATCAGATTAAAGGAAATAACTACTGGCATAAATGTTGCCACAATCAATAAAATACAACCCTATAACATAATCTCAGTAGTAACGCAGCATTAAATAGAATGTGGAAAAACGAGAATTCATAAAACTTGAATTCAGTCTCAAAATCAAAGAATAGGTGTTGAACATATAATTACGTACAACTTAAGGGGTGCCTAAAATACTTCAAACCGGTCTTCATACAGTACATGCAAAATAAAAAATTGCTGCTCATGAGAAATTTTTAGAATGTTTTACTACCAGAAATTCTCCTTTGTCAGTCTATCACTGTGAAGATATGCTAATGCTGACATAATGCCAGGATTTTATACATCAAGTCTGAAAACTTTGGGGTGTTGTTTTTTTTCCCCACTATTCGTCTTTCAGGTGTTTTTATCAAAATCTGCCACCTCTAAGTGATATGTTTTTAAACTGATTAGCTAAGATTTTTCTGCTGTAGCTTGAAACTTGCCCACCATTAAATAGGGAACATCAAAGACAACAGGACAAATAAGCTGTCAAACAGCAATTCGCTACAAAGGAATTAAAGCACTGAAAAGGCAGAACAAACTAAATTATTCATTTTCCTAGAAACCTTTTTAATAAACAAAGCCATCTCACCTACCTTACCAGATTCTAGAGTTCCAAATCACCTCAGAGTTCGTATTCTTGTGAACCACAGAGAACTAACAAGTTTATGCTCTTGAAGACAGGTAAAATAACCCACTCCGGCAGGGCTTTCAAAACAGACGTAATGGTAGAATTTTTCCTTCTTTTGACTTTTTTTTTTTAAAATCCTTATTGTTAGAACATAGCTGTCCTTGAATTCTCAGATCAACTAAGTTTTTCTTTAGAAGGCAGATGTCTCAAGTGGAATCATTTGTTCTAGTATTGTAAGTTAAGAAGGAAATATTATTGCTACAGCAATTCCTCAAGCCGCTAAAAAATTCAGGAGCAGTCATAATTTTCCTGTGCTTACAAAACAATCTTAAAATAATTTATTTTCTGTAATTCAAAGTGAACAGAAAACCAAAAACAATACGGTTGCCAGACTTGTATTTTCTGGTTTTTTTTTTAAGAATACTTCAGATGTATTTTAGGGAAAACTATTTTAAAAAGGCTTATCTAAGGAGAAATTCAAGAAGATTACTTAAAAAGTCAAGAGCAAACGGACAATCTTGCTCCAGATGGGAAGTGACAGACACCTGTTATTTGCAAACATGGTATCTACATTAACTTACTGTAAAATGCCGATGTCTGTTTTACTAGATCATATTAAGAAGTGGCAACTGAGGCAACGCACCAAAGAAACCTTAAGAGATATTAAGAAATACTCGATGACAGCCATTAAATGCCTGTTCAAACCTACATTGTGTTTACCTTGCTGTGGTCCAAACAGCATTACAGTGTCTGATTAAAAGCACCCCAAACACTTTTTTTTTTTTTTTTTTTAAATAATCATCTTTCTGGTTTCACCTAGTAGAAAAAATTGCATACGTTGCTGCTAACAGCAAAAAAAAAAAAAGTGTACACACTAATGTAAGAGGAGAAGGAAGGTTTTCATCCAAAAGTCATCTGAGCAGTTTTATCATACAATGATGTGCTTGTGGACAATTTTTTCAGCAATCCCTTTTCTTACGTGTGCGTGCACACACACACACACAGGTGTATTCAATGTCATCATCATTATTTACCTGTTGCAGTCCCACTGTCGCTCTGCAGCAGTGCTCCTGTCACTGGTTGTGCGTTGTTTGGGTTTGCTCCTGGTGCTGTTGGGGGAGGAGGCCCTGCTCCACCCCCAAGGAGCATACAGGATGGTGGAGGGGGCTGCCCACGTTTCAGTAACACTTTGTGGTCCTGCTGGCAACGGAATCGCGGCGGCACCTCCCGAGGCATGTAGCGGGCGGCGCTTGGCGGTTGTCCGTTCGGCACTGCCACCCTTTTGGCATTGTTGCCACCATTGACTGGTGGCGATGGAGAGTTGCCAATTGGGCTGGCAGCCACTGGTTGGCTTAAACTTGGTTTCGTCACTTCGGGCACTGAAAAACAGCAAGATTGAAAATCACAAGTTTTTCCACTTAAAATTGTGTTAGCTACAAGAATTCACTGCAACTCTTTCCTTTTATAATGCCATTCTTCTCTGAAATACCATGCAGCTTCAGCCTTATAAAAGTACAATTTAATTGGAACTCTGCCCTTGGCAAGCCTCTTGAAGTCTCAAATTTCTTTAAAAAGTAATGTTGGCAAAAGATAGTACCCTAGGCCAAGAGAAGTTTTAAAAGATGAACAGTCATACATAACCTTTTTTTCCCCTTCTGTTCCCCATCTTCAACTGGTTTTAGGATTGTTATGCATCACCCTTATTGGAGACCTGAAATTAGATTCTAAGTTTCACTTGCTTTGGCCATTGATAAAACAGAGAGAGCAAAAGACCCTTCTCTACAATCGAGAATTAACAAATCTGAACTCTCCATACTGCTCTAAGGCAGCAACAGCTGACTCTTAGCCGAAAAGCAGTCCTACCTACAGCAACTGCACTGGACTTGCCTAATGTCTACCAGCTGGTCACCAGGTGCCCCTGTAAGCAAGGACAAACTGCTTCTCATGGCTATTGTGCATTGGAGAAAAGGAAAACAGAAACCACAGAGATCCTTGAGGAACTAATGCCGTCACAAAATTTACTTAAGAGACTAGAAATCAAGGGTTTGTGTCCCCTTACTCATATAGTCCAAGTGCTTTTTGAAACAGAGCAAAAGAAGCTCAGGCATTATCCTAGCCAGGCACCTGTAATAGTTTACTAAGAGTGCAGACTCCAAAGGTAAGGAAAATTTAATACATCTACTCTAGTCTCTGCTGAAGACTAAGATGAGAATGGCATGCTCAGCAACTCCTCCTCAACAAAGCTAGCATTATCAGTAAAACTTTTCCTCTTACAAAAGAGAGATCAAAGCCAGGGAGTCTCTCTGTGGCAGCTGTGAATGCATTATCCCCCACGTTTTATTTTTATGAGGGTTTTCTGACTTCTCTATAGAGGCTTCATCGCCCATAAACCAGAAAAAAGTACAGTCAGCTGTAAAATCAAGTTACTATCTTAGCTCTCCTCTGTCATTTCTTTTTAATGGCAATTTCCTTGTGCAATTTTTAGAAAGCTGACACAAATATCACAATTAAATATATTTTTAGATCAGCTAAATAAGCTGAACGCTCAAGACGTTCACTCACCAGTTCTGCCTCATCTTTTGGACTTTTAGGTACCTGAAGTTTATTATCTCTTAATTAAATTTCCAGAAACAAGTCATTTTCACTCATTTTGTTACGTCACGATACGCAGTATTTTCCCTGTCTTCCATTCTATTTATATCGCTGGTTTCAGTTTTCAGTTACTCATCGGAAACCTTTGTTAAAACTTAAAGTTAAGCTAAATATTTCAGCTAACCTATTTCAGCCACAATCTCCATTCCCACTTCTAGTATTCTGATGCTGACAAGATCAGTAGTTTTAGTTTCTCCATTTTGATCCTCAGCTTTTATTTCTTCTGAATACTCATTTTGAGTACTTAATCTGAAATCATAATTCTCTTTTCTAACAGCTTTGATCAAAATCAAGATTTGGTTCAAGACAATAAAAATACTCTTCAGGACTAAACGAGGACTCTTACCTTTGGTTTTTTGATCTGTGACCTGCAAAGCAAGAGCAAGAATGTAAATACAGCTGTAAGAACCTCAAAACAAACATTCAGCAGGCTGCTCTGAATCATGAATTTATTAACACAAGATCAGTGTATGCTGAAAGAAAATAATCAGCTGATGAACTACAAGCCTCAAAAGCATTCCTAGTCTTGTATCTAAGTTTTCAAGAACAATACAGTTTCTGTAATACCTTTGCCAGATGCAGAATTCTCTGGTAGAAATGGTAATTACTGTACTCTTGATTTTTAATATTTACCCCCCTCCTCAGACCAAACTCCAACTTTTGAAGCACAAACAAATCTGCACTACATATCTTTACAATTCTTCCAGACTGTGAACCTTAAATATTGTAGCTGAAGTGTAATAAAACCCATCCTCTATGCAAGTATTCCTTCAGCAGATTGTTGGGGCTAACAACAGAGCTCCCACAGGGTCGCTACATGTGAGAGCACCAATCTGTCTCTGCCACCGTCCCCTTTCACTTTGCCCACAACATCTCTTCCAAGGAGATGGAAGGTTCATTGCCACAATTACAAAATGTACCACGAATAAAGCATCAGACTTCAGATCTCCTGTATGAAAGAAGCTGATTACTGAAGTGAGCCATCATGCTGGCCAACACACTCCACGTGTGTTTTTGCTGTACTTCTCCATTCTTTCAGCATAGCAGATTTCAAGCTACAGTAGACACAAACATATCACTGGGATATTCTCTGGAACTGTGTGTATTGTAGCATGTTTTGAACCTGTCCATCATGAGTTCCACCACACAATAACTGAAAACCCCTAAAGATCATCATGTGTTAGGCTCTATGACACCTCTTCTGAAAAAGAAATTGCTGAGCTAGTCCATAATTCTGGAAAGCACACAGGGACAGTATAGAATAATGAAAGCACAAGTAAAAAGCAGTTTATTGTTTAAACCAACCAAGCCAGAACTCTTTTGTATGGTAAAGAATAAAGACAAACTGCCCTGAACTGCTGTGGCATCATTTACTTCGCAAAGGTGAAGAGTGCGATACGCAAAGTGGAATATTCACTACAATAAAACACAAATTCAAGCATCGTAACTTCAGATTTACACAATCCAACTCTCCTAAGGTACCACAAATGCACCTGTACCAAGAACGCGTCTGTACCATGCCAGACGTCAGTTTTCACTTCTTTTATGAAACATCCCATGTGTGTAAAAGTATATTTGCTTCCAGAACACTTAGAATTCTTTTAAGCACTTAAGTGACTCTGACGCTTCGCTACTAAAGGAAAGTGAAAAGGGCAAAAAGAACTCATGAAACCAATGCTGTAATGCTGATAGGTTTACTATGGTTAACAGCAAACACATTCAGTAAATAACTTGTCTGCTTGGAAGAACACCACTTTACCAAATGTTTACAGAATCCTAAATTATAATCACAGCTTGTGTGAGGTAAAAGAAAAAATATATATATTTTTGCCTATGTTGCATCTATACTAGTCAAAATGATCTGGCTTTGTGATTTTTCAGATCTAGAATACAGAATCTGAGAAAGTGACGGCGTGTCTCAGACTTCCAGCCGTCATCTCTGCAGGAAACCTGTGAGCACCGGCAGGGCAGGGCCATTCTCAGCCTTCTCACAAGCTACCAAACAGCCCCTGGGACACAAACCGCAGGAATTCAGTCTACGAATTTGCTTGCATAACCTTTGGTGATTTTTAAATTTTTTTATTTTGTAAGTTTCCCAAGATTCAGACAGAAACAGTTGTTTCATGCTACATAAAATCTGTCTGAAAAAGGTATCCCCAAATTGTTGCTGCTTACTTGGTGAACACCACCGTGATCAGTAAGAACACACACATTCATGTTCTGCCCATATTCCCAGCTGTCTTCAAGCATTACTCTTACACTTGGTCTCTAACTTATTTTCAATGTTTACCTTTCCCAAGATTTTGGCAAGATATCCTAACATTCAAGCATAGTGAATAACTCCGTAGATGAGGGACCACACAGGAAAACTGGCAAATCTCCTTTGTATTCAAAGCACTGATTCCTCTGTAAACACAACACCGTTATCAACACCATCAGTACAACCTTTCCAAGTTTTTGTTGTGTTGAGTATCAGCATATAATCCTCAAATCATGTCTTTATTCACAAGCCTCTGCACCTCCTGGTTCCTACACACACTCAGTTGAAAACACACCATCTATTTTGTTTCTATACTTGAACAAAAAATAGCAGCAACACTGAAGTAACCTTGTTCTGTAGCTACAGATCTTCTGCAGTGTTACTGGGGATGCCTCACCACAGCCCAGGGATAAAGGCAACAGAAATGCACCACATTTATCTGCACCTATGTTAAAGTGATGCACACAAATTGGTGAAAAAAACAGATTTAACTGGCATGACAGAATCAGAGCTGGCTGTTCTCAACACAAAGCTACATAATCTAACATAAGAAAAGTAACTTCTGATTTTTCCTGAGATAACTGAAAGACTACTGAAAGTAAAGCACTCTGCTTTCAATTTCACGTCACCATTGAGGTTGGGAGGCACAGCCTCTGGAGATGTGACAGCCTGTGGTGGTTCTCCCTCAAATCCCTCGGTCTCCCAGCTCAAAGCAAATTACCAAAACCAGGTTGCTCAGGGCCACGTCCAACTTGTTTCTGAGCATCTTCAAAGACGGAGCACCACAACCTCTCTGGGAAACCTGTTCCAGTGGCTGACTGCTCACATACACTCACAAAAAATGTCTTTCTATGATTAAGAGGAATTTCTTGTGTTTCAATTTGTGCTCACCACCTCATGCCCTGTCTTGTGCACCATTCAGAAAAGCCTGGTTGCAACTTCTTTAGTCCCTCCCACCAAGTATCTACACATATGGTTAGGATTCCTCCGAGGCTCTGCTTCCCCAGGCTGAGCAGTCTCAGCTCTCTCAGCCTCTCCTTATCTGATGAAGGTACTCTAGTGACTTTGTTATCTATGGGGCCCTTTGCTGGACCCACTCCAGGATGCTATCATTGGTCTTGGACTGGGCTGCCCAAAACCAGGCAGAGAGGATTTTACCAGTAAAAAGCATGGATAAAGTTGCAAGAGACTTGAGTTCACGCTTCAGGTTAATTTCTAGAACAATCTATTACATGTTCAGCAAAAGAGAACATCACTGCTCTGTGTGCTCTCTCTACACTCTGTGTGAGTGCTCAAACTCATTTGCTGAACGTGAACAATTTCCAGTGACTCTTCAATTCTCCACTTCAGTAGAAGTGTTACTAGCCAGAGCAAATGTAAAACCTAAATGATACTTATAAAACAAAAAAAGCAACATTGGTAGTAAATATTTCATATAACCTTCCCCAAGACCTTGCAGTGTTCTCATCCCTGAACACCTCCAAACAGCAGGAAATGCACAGATCAAGAGAGCTCATATTCAGTAACATGAACTTAGTGCTTTCTATCACAAAACTAATTACTCTTTTTCTTCACCTGACAAACTAACGAGAAGAAATATCGAAGTTTGCTAAAAACTGAAGCTCAAGACAAATCTTTAATGAAGCATTACTATCCTTCAGACATCAGGTTTCGTTCTCAAATACAAGCAATCTAACATCTTACCAGACCCAATACTATTTATGCTCCAGCTGGATAGAGGAATTCAAGTATCAAAACTCACCTTCTGAGCAGATTCCTTCTTTTTCTTATCCTCTTTCTTCCTTTTCTTGTCTTCCATTAACTGTTCTTCCCTTTCTTGCTCCTTCTCTCTGCCAAAACATAAAAAAAAAACACCACAATATGAGCACTGCCAAGCTCTGTGGGAGCCCCACGTAGTATATAGCCCTTCCCCACAAGGAAAGGAGTCATGACATCAGATCATCACACTTCATTTGCATCGAAGGTTTCAGCCTAACTGAGATCAGAAAAGCACCTTCTGCTTCAGTGTGGCCACAATGATGACACTTGCTGCATAAAGGAAAATTCCTTTATTCGGATAAGGCCTCTTCTGGCAGTACCCTATATAAGTTAACTACACGTCTGGTACTAGAAAATGCCTTTAAGACATTTTGGCCAAAGCATCCTTTTAATTGGGCTGTGCTATTACTTAATGAAGTCTCATGAATCTTTTCATATGGTAAAAAAAGGAAGTTGTAATTTAAAGTAAGATGGTTTGGTCTGCTACGACATTTGTCTTCACAAGTGGAAGAGATTATTCTATTGCCTGTAGTTATGCCACTTACAAGAGACTAGAAGTGTCAAATCAAATCAAAACCATCATTTATTAGACAAATCACTCAATTCCTAGCCTACTGTACACACCCACAGATCTTTTTTGTGACGAATCTTGTAATATAAACTACTTTCCAAGGAAACTATTTTCTCCACAAGAATCACCGAATTGTAGGGGTTGGAAGGGACCTCGAGAGATCAGAGTCCAACCCCCACTGGAACCCCAAGAACATTCCTTCAAAAAAAAAAAAAAAATGAAAAAAAGAAGGAAGAAATATGCACAGCTGCTGCTGTTGTCAAGCTACCATCTTGTTGCTACGTTTTGCATTGAACATGGAAGTACCATTAAATGGTTAATTTACTGCACACATACAACTGGCTGTGCTGTTTCCATGGCAAACCACATTTTGATTAACCGATTCTCTTCACCTGCTTAAAAGTAAATTTAAGGTCAAGTTTTCAACTCACTTGGAATAAATGTTTTTTTAATCAGGGAAATTTTAAGACAATTAATGTAAAAAGATGATCTGACACGAGGGAGAGGGCCAGATAAAGGGGATGTGTACTTTACAAATGGGAAACAACCAACCCATATAATCCATGACCTTCTGCAGCAGAATTTTAATTTAGATCAGTGAAGGTGGATTTGGGAAGTTTCAAGAAATCAACCTTAAATGTATAGAAATATCTGTGCCGTATTGGAAGTGGGGAGGATTAGAAGGAAGAGAAAACGTTTCAGCTCATTATGTTGGCTATAACAGCTTCACAAACAAAACCGGAGCTTTCTCTTGTACTAAACTATTTATTAAAATTATGCACAAATCAAAGCCCTTTGTGAGTACAATTGAAAAAGATTAGAGCTGAGCTGGCTTTGCTGTCACGTCATTCAGAATCTTCCTTCCACTGGAAGCTGCATTACCCTAGGTAACATTTATGCTTGCATTTTCAACATACTGCCAAGTTAGCGTGCATAGAAACATTTACCTAACTAACCGCTTCAATTCAGACAAAAATATTTTGAAATGTTATGTATTACTGCTTTCCTGCTAGAGGATTTTAAAGAACTCTCCTAAAGAGAAAAGGTTCTGTGGACAGTAATACAACGTTTTCCCGGTTTCCTGAAGTTAGACTCCCCTCCTTGGTGGATGGAGAATAGAATGTGCTTAGTAATACCATCCTCAGGCTATTACCACGTAACAGCGAGTTCAGTCCCCTTTTAACAAAACTGGAGGCAAGCACTCTACATCATACTGAGCAGCATTTTAGGCACTCTGTTCAGTATTGCTGAAGCCAGGTCAGTTCTTGCTCTTTTCTGTTCTCTATAAAATGTCAAAGCACACTTCCCAGCCCCACACTCTGGCAAGGAAAAGTCCCACAGGTTTTTCAGTTTTACTAACAAGCACATGATGCGAAGCATTTGGGGAGGTTAGTATACTTTGGGCTGTCATGGCACTGAGATGGAATTTTCCAACTTTCTTTGAGCCACAGATTTTAAGCAATACGGAAAAAGCTCTTTGGTGACACCATGATCTTTCAAAGTTACTATAACCTCAAATGCTGTTTGCTTCTTTCTTGCTGACAAACAGCCTGCACCCTTTGGGCTGCAGTGCCAGTTATAACCCCGCTGTTTCTAACAAACTTTCTTGCAGCAGGCAAAGGTTTAAAAGCTGTCTTGAAGGAGCTGCTGAAAAAGGGTAGGATCAAAAAACGAGTTCCAGTAACTGCCTGGCACACAGACAACATCCTGCTTAAAAGCACCTACTTATTTTTGCGAGCAGAGCAAGGAACGGAAAAGAAACGGAACAAGTTGAAGTTCACCATCAAAGCTGAAGCAAGGCTCACAATGACACATAGCACCAGCAATGAAAGGAACCAAGGAGAGAAGATTCATTGCCTGAAAGAAAACTCGTGGTTATGGTCACCTGTCTTTGTGACCACAAGCTCAAAACAGGGAGACTGCTGCTGCTGCCTTGGTTTCCAATACACACAAACAGGATCTGTGGCACTAAGGCAGCAGAGAAACGCTCTGCTCTGGATGTCGACCTCCCCTCCTGCTATTTCAGTAGAGGTGGATACCCCATGCTCCATTGGGCACATCACGATAGGACTACAATACAGTAATAACCAATACTCAGTAATTTAGGCTCCATACCAACACGTAAGCAGCACACAGCTTGGTTCTGTTGAGCTGACAGGGATCTATCTGAACAAGAGACACTTTCTATACTCAAGACCATTAAGTTCTCGCCAAAACATAACCGAAACCTTCCAAACATGTAGGAGGCATGAAGTTATGCTCCCCAAAGGACAGAGAAAGGATTGATGATATGGACAGGTTAACAACGCGACACTATGCTGGAAGTCTACCAAACTAAGAGGAAAATTGCTTATTGTCATTCTGGATATCACAGATGACATCCTCCCACTTTTGCTCTTTGATGCATTCCAGTATTATTGTTCAATGATCAGTAGTTTGCCTTTTCAGCGGTATGCATGATCAATGTCCCTTGCCTTTTCTAAAGACTCTTCACTAAAAAGATTTTTTTTTTCCTTTTACAATGAGTACTTCAGTAATTAAAAAAAGCACTCCACAATCAACACGGCTGTAGCTGTACATCTACTTTATAACCATTAAAATTACGCTGATACAACTGTTGTCATCTGGCTTCCAGGTGAGCCCGCCCGCAGTGGCAGAACCTGAAAGCACCACGCAGGAGAAAGGCAAGCAGATGATGATTTTGCAGGGTGGGGTTGCATTGCTTGTTTGGTAGTTGGTGCGCTTTTGCTAACATTTTCTGGAACATCACCAATCAGATGTTGATGAATATGGCAAGCTGAGTCTTTCCTGGTCCTCTTTTCTACGACTGTATATAACTGCAGAAACAAAACTCTGTTGAATACAAACTTGGGAGAACAAAATCGACTGAAGAAAAATAAACACTGCAGTGTTAAGTGTTCCAATACATTTAACATAAACAAAAACCTTTCAAGTATCTCATCAATTTATTCAGAAGATGATGTTGCCTATTAACCTAATATCAACCAAAAGACGTTTTTCTGGCCTGGTCAGAAACACGAGGCTCCATCACGTACCAGCAGCATCCAGCTGCTTCTATTGACAAGATCAACATGGGGAGAAAATCCAGCAACTCTGAACGGCTGGATTGAATGTAAGATAATGGGGTGTGGTTCCATTTTTTGTCACCAGCACATAGTAATGCGAACACACCAAAATTCTGAAGAGGAAGTTTGCAGAAGAGCAATCAGCAGCCAGATTTTACTCTTATTTTCTTCAAGAAAGCATGTGTCGGTCTTAAGAATACTGCCTCATTGGACTTCAATTAATTTCCTGCAAAATCGTAAGTATTATCATTGTTGAAAAATGTTTAAAAAGTGTACTACAGACTTCATTTCTGATTATTAAAAAAAAAAGCATACTAACAGCTTACAAATGAAGAGAATCTTAAAGCTTTCATCCAAAATTTCATTTTGAAAAGCAAGAGAACAGTAGCTATGGTGCAGTACACTCATACACCACCTAGGTTCTCATAACAACCTCTTCTGGCTAAGACAAAACGAATCATTTCAGAAAAAAGAGGGTTTTTCAGCTAGTTAACTAGCAAAGTAACAGAAAACAGTTGCCAAGTCCAAGTTATTACAAGAACGCAGAAAGAAAAAAAGAGGTACTCAAAAACTGGACCCTCTCGCAAAACAATTTACCATTTTTGGAAAACGTTAATTTCCTGCAAAATCCGCATATTCGTTTTTCCAGAAAACTATTTCTGAAAGAGTCCCTATTCCTGCAGTGCACGGGCTTGAGGCACGGGCGGAGAAGAGAAGCTGCTCTTTGCAGCTCCTGCTACCCGGCCGAAGGGCGAGACGAGATGACGTCGCGCATTACGCGCTATCTGCCGACAACACGCTTGGATAGGTAGAGATAACACGCCACGCAGAACCTTAGTCTGCACAAAACCCCGCAACCCTAGTAAGTCACCCTCAAACTAAAATTGCACAAAAATGGAAGTAACGTGTAAGAAACAAATTCCTGGAAACTCAGGAGTGGCACTTCAGGGCATACAGCTCCCAGTTCCTTCCAAGGGCTACAGCTCAACCGCATAAAAATATTACAAGTTCCCAGACTAGACACCAGAACTAGGAGTTTTCTTCCCTCCTCTTGCCCCTGCTTTTTACTTTCACTACTGTTAGCTGTAACACAACACGGGAGTAACAGAAAACTTCTATAGGTATGTTCTGCTCTCTGCATTGCAGTAAGCACAGGATGAGTTAAAAGTCTTCCTCCAAGTTGGAAACCAACTTTTCTATCCTCTTCCAGAAGAGAAGAGACAACAGAACTAAACTTATAGGATCAACAGGGCTTTCACAGGACAAGTTTTCATCTATATAGCTACAAAGTCACATCAACGACTGATAAACTTTGTCTAAAAACTTTAGCCACAACCAACCACAGCTAGAGGCCATCTCTGGACGTGAGAGAATGGTCTGCTCTGCATGGGCCGCTCTTGCTTTAAGGCAACATTTCGTTAACTCGAACTCCACTGCAGTCAGGTCTCCCGCGATTCACAACATCAGTCCAGAAACACATTCATTAGCGTTTTAGAAATAGATCAAAAGAATCAACTTCGAGGGTCTAAGCCAGGAATTAAATATATAGTAAGGTACCCAACTCCGGTCAAGATTTGAAGCAAGGTTGATTTCCAGTGAACTCAGCATTTCGGAGTTTCCTCAGGATTGTAATATTTATCTCAATCATACAGCCTGGACACTGGCAGAAGTGGGCATCATGCAGCAGTCTGACAGACGTGCAATGCAGAACACCTCTGTAACAGCACTATTCCAAGGCTGAAGCTCTTCTCAACCACCAGAAGGAAGAAGTGTAATTTCCTTCCACCTTTCATCCTCTGCACCAAACTCTGTCCCCGACCCTTCCTCCTCTGAGTCTTTTCTCTGGATCTTAGCTGATTGTATGGCAAGCAAATGCAACTCACAAAAACTCACTCGGCCCACTCACCACCACCTATTTTTGTAAATGGAATTATTTTTGCGCATTATCAGACGAATACCAGAAAGCCACGCACACAAGCAGCAGGGAATCTTCTCCATTCATCAAAGCAACATGTGAAATTGGTTACAATTAAATGAAACCGCAGCCTTTCCACACAGCACTCAGCTAAAACTCTGTAAATTGTATCAACTGAAAGACTGATCACTGAAACTACCTGCATGTCACTCTGAAGGTGACTCTGCAGCTGTACTACTAAAGACAATGTTTCTTCTGAACGGGGCAGAATTTAGTCCTTCATTTCCTCCTCTGCATAGGTAACCCTACCCTTGTTGCTTGCATCTGTGCAGCTCTAATGGTAACAGGGGCTGTACTGGTACGTTCCTGTAACATACTTCATATACACATGCATTAAAAAGCATACACTGATAGTAACAAGGGCCATGAGCAATGAAGAAGAGAACATACCACAGACTCCCAAACAAGGACACAGGCTTTCAGTTCTCACGCTTTGAGGCTCAAGCCTTTCCTGTTGCAGCTAACACCAGCAATCAGCTGCTTCAGCTGGATGAAAGCTTTGAAACCGAATCAATTAACTGGACTTCAGAGACTAAAACCAAAGCAACAAAGCGCACAGCTACTCCATGCAGTATGGAAAACTTGACAATTTTAATTCTACTTTCACGCAACATGTTACACTTTAACCTAAGCGTCCATTATTTCAACAGCGTGAGAAGAGGATGGCGTGTCCAAACACACACAGGTGTGCTCCAGCGCGTTCAAACAGAACATCAAACAGAAGCGAGGTGTTAAGGCAGCCTGGGCCACGTCCCAGAGCCGACCGACGGAGTTCCTGAAGGTAGAACTACTTCCAGCAGACTGAGCCGTTTAAAGAGTTATGATCTTGCTGATCAAAAGATTCAAAACGGGACTCACTCATTTTATAAAACGTTCAAACGCACATCACAGCCACCTTCCTCGTGAAGCAACGCTTGCATGCATAAACCAGACAGTCCTAAGCCACGCAAAAGCTGGCTGGACAGGGGACAGCCCTCTAGAAACCTGGTCTTTAGGCTGGACTGTGAAAATGGAATATGAAAGTATTTTAGGACAAATTAATTCTGATATGTAGACGGGGGGGGGAAAAAATGGACCCTCAGAACAGCACCTCTGAGCGTAAAAATCTCCCAGACTATAAAAAAATAAACCCAGAGCAGAAAACTTTTGAGGAAAAGATTAGTTGTTTGCTTGAAATGAGACTCGAGTTTGTAGCATCACTGAACAATTACAGCATTGCAGGGATTAGCTACGCAGCTTAAAACCAACCAGCTGGTAAAGGGATGACCGTCCTTATGCTTTTGGAATGAAGATGAAATTGAAGCATCAAAATGTAATTTTTCCTATCTGTAACATTATACAAGCACATATACATATAACACGAAAGACAATAACAAAGAACAAAAGCCACCCTCCACAGGGCATGCTGTGGATTTGATACACACCCAGAACAGACCCGTCACTATGCATTAACAGAAAATGCTTCAGAAAGTATCTCCGAAGCACCCTGTAAAGCAGCGCTTGCAAAAGGCAGAAGCTGTTTGCCCACCGAGGAGTCAGAGTAAGCTGCTTTTTTCTTCCCTTTGGCCGGAGACCAAAACCGCGTCACTGCGAGAAGTTTGCTTACTTTAAATAGCATATCTGGCACAACTGATAGGCCTTTATCGCGGCAGAACATCGGCAATTCGAAGCTGCTGTAGAAAATAAGCGAACGGGAAAGATCAGCACGCTGACTTCACCACAAGGATGCTTTTCCGGAGAAAGACTCCTTGTAGAATGCTACAAGACTTGTTAACAGAGCGGGATTAATTAGTCCTGGAGTGTTCTTTATATACATGCAGAGTGATTTACAGTAAGAGAAGGACTGTGACCATAAAGGGTTGACTACTTTCAAGATCGGGACAGCGTGGGCCCTACGTAACAGCAACAAATGCTCGCAACACCCAAGGAGGTGTGTTCTCAACACTTCAGCAAGGCATTTCTGGGGGGTTCCATTTCAGTTTTAACAGCCTCCTGCCGACAGCAAAACCTTACGATTGTGTAAAACAAGAACCAAAATCTCTTTAACATTCCTTATTTCTTGCTGGTGCACTTTTTGTAACCTTACACTTTCCAGCTGTATCAACTACATACACTAAAAAATCTACTTTAAGGCAAGGTCTAAAGTTTCCAAACGTTAGCCTCAGTTGATAGAAATTTAAGTTTTGAGTAAATGGAGAGCTATAGCCAAAGTTCTAAAATGTAAAAACCGAGCAAGTTTCCTCCCCTACTTCAGTCTTCAAACGCTTCGGAGCTTTTAAGGATCAGTAATTATTATATCATTACACGTGCGCACACGTGTATCAAAGCCACCCATAAAGTGTTTGGAGAATTGTGAAATGTGGTGAAAAATACCTCAAGAACGGCGAAGTGTTCAGTTAGAAACCCACCTGTCATTCACAGCTCAATACCTGGCTATCGTATCGGAACACTTGTTCCGCGAGGCAGTTCTGTTCAGGACTTCGAGGTTTCACAGAAGGATCAAATAATGGGATTTTTTAAAACAGAAAATAAGATGCACAGAAAGCTCTATCATCTAAAATTGTTTACCGAGGCAGAACCATCTTTGTGGTTCTATAACCCACAAAAAATACACAGGGAAACGAATGCATGATGACAGGTATAGAAAACTTAATGGGCACCAGCTACCACGACAAAATCTCAAAATAAAGAACCTGTGACCGCTCTCAGAGCTCAACTTTCCCTTGCATGTGTGCGACTTCTTTTCAGTACCCCTTCCAAAAAGAACATTTTAGCTGTCCCACTGTGCATACAGAAATACTTCAAGAGCCCTACTTCACCACACAACATGGGGCTTGAAATAAAGGCAGGCTCTCCGGGAGAAGTGCCAGATGTCAGTAAAAGGATTGCTTAGTAGTCTGCAAGTGCAGTATACACAAGTATTTGCCAGTATTGCTTTGCATTAAAAGATTAAGAGCTGAAAACTCTACCAGTTTTATAACCTCAGATGGTTCACATGTTGGGAGAAAAAAAAAAAAAAGCTTTAGTTTGAAAACTGACAGAAGTTAAACAAAACCTAAACAGCATTTCTCAAGTTTTGTTTCCAATTTTTTAAACCAACCCATTTATAAGAACCAAGAGACACTTTCTGTGCTAGACACACACCATCAGAACCACAGAAGCGATTCTAATTAAAGGAACCTCAGGAAGCTACCCCACACTCACTGCAGGGCCAGCATCACACCGGTTGCTGAGGACCTAGTCATGTTCTGGGTATCTCCAAGGTCAGAGAAAATACCACCACTGTGGAGAGCCTATTCCAGTTTTGGACTACACCCACTGCACTTCCCCTCCCCAATATCTGATCTGAATTCCCTTTCTCCAACTTGTATTCACTGCTTCTTGGTTTTGTTCTCCCTGTGCATCACCTCCAGGAATAGCCTGGCTCTCCATACACGCTCATTAGGTGGCTGAGGACAGCAGTAACATTACCTCCTCAGCTTTTTGAGGCTGAACAAGTCCAGTTCTCTCAGCCTCTCCTTCCGCAAGATGTGCTCCAGTCTGCTAAGTATCTTGGTGGCCATTTCACGAGCGAGTGTCTTTCCTGTGTCGGAGCTCAAACTGGACACAGTCCATTAAAAGTGATCTTACAGGTACTTAATAAAGAATCACTTCTCCTGACCCACTGGCTACTCACTACTCTGGCTAATACAGCCCAGAATGTGCTTGGTTTCTCACCAGCAAGGACACCTTCCTGACTCACATTCTGGTTTTCCACGTATAGGACCTTTGGGTGTTTTTTCTGCAGAGCTGCTTTCCAGTTTGTGGATGTCTAACCTGTGCTGTAGCATGGCATTATCTTGCCCAAGGCACAGGACTTTCCATTCACATCCACTAAATTTCAAGAGGCTTCTGCCAGACCTTTTTCCTCCAGCATACCAAGCTCACCTGAATAGTGACCTTACACTCTGAAGATACCAAGCACTCAGCCCAGTTTAGGATCATCCGCAAACATGCTGAGGGATGTTCCACCCCGCTGGCGAGGTCATCTATAGATACAGAACAGCATCAACCCCACTGATGACTCCCTCAGGACACGCTACTGCCCAGCTGCCCGCAGGACTTGCATCACTGACCACGGCCAACTCTGTACCATTGACTCTGACCATTCAGCACAGGAATCTTTTTTCAAAAAAATTAAGAATGGAACAAACAAGCATTTCTGTACTGAGTGGCCCGGTGAGCTGGACACTAATTCCAGATACGTTTTCTGCAGATCTGCGGTGGGAAAGCTGTACCAGTTATCTGCCTGTATCAGCCATCTGCCCACACAGGTACGCTGCCGCACTTTGCAGCCTACACAGCCTGTGCAAGACAAGCTCAACGCTCTATGTGCAGCTTTACCGATGTCTCAACAGTGCTCTGAACTGGTTACAGCGATAAAAGTGACGCTGATGAAGTTGTCTTAATAATGTAGTTACACGTATTGATAAGTGTTTTTGAAAAAAACTACTGTTTTACACTTAATCTTCTGACTGCAGTTAAACAGCAAATGCTAACTCTCCCAACAACAGTGTAACCTAATTCTAACAAAAGCAGCTCTGTACTTTCTTAGATTACAGACTTCTGTATTAAGTGCCAAGAACAGAATTATTCTTTAACACAAACACGCAATCCCAGGAAAGTAAGCTGTTTACTGTCGTTGGTAACTACGGCACAGCACTCACAACAATTACGACACTTGTTTTAGTGTCAGAATGACAGTTCAGAAATAATACTGAAAAAGTGTAATGCAGTTTAATTAAACTAAACGTTTTCTGCTACAGTGTCATTATGCTACCAACACAGGCCACCTAGACCCTCAGAATCTGGATCATATAGAATCTTTGATAACAGAAGTAGCTACATTTTACGGAGAACCACAGGATGGTTGAGGTTGGAAGGGACCTCTTGGTCCGTCTGCTCCAACCCCTGCTCCAGAGCAGGGTACCCAGGCCCACATCCAGGCAGCTTTCGAAGATCTCCAAGGAGGAGACTCTGCAGCCTGTGCCAGTGCTCCATCACCCGCACAGCGCAGAATTGCTGCCTGATGGTCAGAGGGAACCTCCTGCATTCCGCTTTGTGCACGCTGCCTCTTGTCCTGGCACTGCAGGGAGCCTGGCTCCACCCTATTTGCACTGCTCCCTTTCAGGTATATATAGATATTGCTAAAATATCCTCTGGTCTGAGAGCACAAGAATTTTTCACCCTCCCAGCATAATAAATCAAGCAGGGGAGGCAGGAAACCAGCACAGCTGATCTGGTCGATCTGCTGATCAATAAGAAGAAAATGCACAGACAGTGGAAGCAGTGGCGTGTGGCCTGGGAAGAGTACAGGGATGCCATCTGGATGCCTCAGTCTTCAGAGGCAGTTAGGCTTCCCGCTTCTCCCACATCCCTGAACCTCTAGGCTGGGGTTATAGGAGCAAGTCTGAGACCACCTGATGAGACTGAATGCGTACAAGTCTATGGAGCCCAATGACATGCATCCCAGGGTCCTGAAGGAGCTGGCTGATGTCACCACCAAGTCACGCTCCATCATATTTGAAAGTCACGTCTACCAGATGAAGTACCTGGTGACCGGAAAAAGGGAAGCATCAGTCCCATTTTTAAGAAGGACACAAAGGAAGACCTGGGAAACTAAGACTGGTGTGCCTCACTTCCATGCCTTGGAAGATCACGAAACATCCTCCTGGAAGCAACGTTAAGGCACATGAAGATGAGGAGGTGACTCTAGACATCCAGCCCTTCACCAAGGGTAGACTGTGCCTGACCAATGCAACAGCCTTCTACAATGGAGTGACAGCACCAGTGGACAAAGGGAGAGCAACTGGCGTCATCTACCCAGACTTCTGCAAGGCCTTTGATATGGTCTTACACTGCATCTTTAACTCTAAATTGAAGGTATGGATTTGAAGGGTGTTCAGTGGATAAGGAATTGGTATGATGGCTGCAGCCAGAGGATGTGGTCAACAGATCTATGTCCAAGTTCAGGCCAGTGAGGAGTGGTGTTGCCTAGGGGTCCATCTTGGAACCAGTGCTCTTCAACATTTTTATCAACAACGTAGACAGTGGGATAGAGAGCAATCTTGCTAAGCCTGCAGACGACACTAACCTAAGCGGTACAGTTGATATGACTGAAGGAAGGGATGTCATCCAAAGGGACACAGACAAACTTGAAAAGTGGGCCCATACAAATGTACTGAGGTTCAATAAGGCCAAGTGCAAGGTGTTGCACTTGTGTCGAGGCAATCCCACATTATGTGTACAGACTGGGAGAAGAACTCATTGAGAGCAGCCCTGCTGAGAAGTACTTGGGAGTTCTGGTTGACGAAAAACTTGATGTGAGCCAGCAGTGTGCACTTGCAACCCAGAAGGCCAACTGTATCCTGGGCTGCATAAAAAGAGGGGTCGCTCGTAGGAAGAGGGAGGTGATTGTCCCCTTCTGCTCTGCCCTTGTAAGGCCTTACCTGCAGTACTACATCAGGTCTGAGGCCCCCAACACCCACCCCTGGAGTGATGCTCTCAGAAAGGCATCCTTCAAGAAGTGCCAACTCTGCTCCATTCCTTTGCCCCTAAGGACAGCTTCCCAGGAGGATCGCATCCAGTAATTCCTTAAACAGCCTGAAGTTTGTTCTTCCGAAGTTCAGGGTCCTGACTCTGATCTTCGCCAGGTCCATATTCCTCGAGATCATGACATCAACCAGGGCAGGGTTGCTACAGCCCAGGCTCCCCTCAACCTTTTAAATGAGCTCCCACCATGAGTCCCATCATGTTTCCGTGATTGCAATTAGATTGTAGTTCTCTAATTGCACCGTGGTTTCCATCTCCTCCTGCTTACTTCCCACACTGCACATGATGTCACGGTATGTCAGCTAGACTGCCAGCTGCGTTACCTTCTTAGAGAAATCCTCTCAAATTCCTTTGGGACAGTTCTGAGGTTTTCCACTGCTGCTTCCTAAAGTGATAGCGTTCCCTGGTCCTTCTCTGTCACTTGGGAGTACAACCCCTCCCCCATCAAACCTAGTTTAAAGCTCTGCTCATCAATCCAGCAGCTTCCTGCCCAGAACACGGCTTCCCCCACAGGTTGGTCGCATGCCATCCAATGTCAACATGCCCAGCCTCTCAAAGGTGTGTCTGAGATCACAGAACTGAAAGCCCTGAGTGTGGCACCATCCATACAGACCATCCTTCCTTCATCTATTCACCTCTTTCCTCCCATGTCCCACTCTCCAATCAGAGGATAGAGGAGAACACTATCTGCATTCCCAATCCCTTCAACGTTTTTTCAAGAGACATAAAGTCTCTTTTGTTATCTCATAGTCTTTTCATCACAGCCTCATGAGAGCTGACTTGAAAGAGCAGGAATGGGCAGCAGTCCTCTGACTTTACCAGGTATGGTTGTCTCATCTTGACGTCAAGAATGTGGGCCTCTGGCAGGCAGCAAATCTCTCTAGAGAGATTATCCAGGTGGCAAACGGGTGCTTCAGCACCCCTCATCAAGGAGTCCTCAATTACTAACACACTTCACCTTTTTTTTGGTGGCAGTGGTTCTAATACAGGTCCACTGGTTGGACCAACTTTTTGTGGTTGTTCCTTCCTGGGTCTTGACCTCTATACATACACCCTCCTCCTTTCTACAGATTCAAAACCTTGTTTCTATTGTATAGGGGCACTTTGGGGGTGAGATTCCTCTTTCTGTTTGGAGATGAAGGTCCAGTCACCCTCGTCTTGCATGTTATTTTCATCTGCTTCCTCTGGGCTGGAAGCTAACTTAGCTTCTTCCCTATGTAGGGACTTATGACAAGGCTGTCAATCAGCTCATGTCAACGCACAACTACTCATGTAGTTGCCAAGTCACACTCCTTCATATTTAAAACGTCGTGGCTGTCACGTGAAATCCTCAGAAAGAATCATCACTCTCATTTTTAAGAATTATAAAATTTGTTGTTTAATTTATAAGGGATCTTACTGTTGACTTTAATTCAGTTTCAAAAGAAACACTCTAAATTCACTTGCTGTAAAAGCAAAAATAATTTAACCAAGAGAAGTAACAACCTGACAAGCACATTACATACCTCCAGTTCCGTATAATATAGTATAATGTTGCATATGTGGTGCTTCAGGGCACTACAGTAATGAAAACAGCATTTATCAAGCTATAAGTCATTATTTTAATTACACTAAATCAATATACTAAAGCAAGGAAGTATTTCATTTTATCAGTGGGAAGTTAAGAACAAGGTTTTCTGCACCAAGTTATTATTCATTTGTTGTAGGCCAAGCTGCAGAAACAGTAAGTTAAAGTTGTTTGAACTTCCAATATCAAAAAAAGAAAACAACAACAAAAAAAACCCAACCCACACAACTCGCTCAGATTTCTTTGGCAAAGACATTTAAGGTTTGTATTTTCTACTGCAATTATTGCCTGGGGCCATATTTATTTTTAACAGGTAAGAAAGTTGATTCATCCTCTTCCTGAAAATACACAGTTTACAATGTTTCAGGACTGCTACTATCCATATCAGGAAATCTAAATTAGAAGCGGAAGGGAAATTAAGTAACATATTTTGCAGGTCTGGTTAATTCTGTATCAATCTTGCCAAATTGCCCTTTCTTCCAACAAATCTGTTCGGGCTCAGTGTATTCAGCTGGAATTCGGCAAGTAAATTCTCAGTATTCCATAACTAGGAAGCACGCTCCGTAAGACTTTTAAACTAGGGTTATAGGAAGAAACCTCCCCCACCTCCCCAATAACTGCTTGACAAACCACTGATTACCCTGAACGGAGAGTCACGCTATTTCCTACTCCTCTTCATTCTTACACCAACTGAATTGAGAGTTGAACCAGGATTGAAGGCAAGAAAAAAGTCCCCAGAACTTAACAGCCAGACCGCAATGAAGCGGGGCAAAGACCCAGGCGTGCTCAATCTCAACCCACCACAATCCATATGCACAAACCAGCGCTTGCATTCAGCTATGTCTTAAACTCCACTAGTTAAGTTGGTTCCTTGTAAAGCACTCTCAAGGAAGAGTCCTGAAGCCCCATGTGTTTTGTGCAACGAGGAAAATACAGACTTACCTCCTCTGAAAGAGAAATAAAACTGAAACCCTGCATTTGTATGAATAAAGCTTGGCAGATAACTTCAGTTAATGCTATTGTGCCTTACGTAATTTGACAAATTGTTAGCTGGCGATATTTTAAACAGCTGCATGCTGTCCAAGAAGTTCAGAGGTACCTTGCAGTTGTAGTGAGAGTCTGTAATCATAACATTCCTCTGTCAGACGGAGGGAAGAAAAACACACAAGAGATTGATATGTTTATTGTTATGTAATAGCCTAATACTAGATGCTCTAAGGGCTGATTATCAATCTTGGCAATCACAAACGCAGACAATCAAATACAGACAGTATTCATCTGAAGGAAGAACCAGTTTACTGGCTCAATACCGTGGATTAGCGAGCGAGTTCTTAGAATGCAATCAAGATTGCATACACCTACTTTATAGCGAACTTTCAGTGAAGCACAATGCATACAATGCAGATCTCATTCAAGTTCAGCTAGTCAGAATTCAGCCTGGTCTATAACTAGGTATGACACATTCCAGGTCAAGTTCTCCTGCTGATGCTAAAATCAACTGTTAAATGGAGTACCTCCTCACCCTCTGCCACTTGTAATGATGCACTTCCTTACAAAATATCCATTATGTTTAGAGCATAGTGAAGTTGTACACCAGTTTTTATTCCAATCCGAGTTGATGCTGGGGAAGGATGACATTTAACACCACATGCTGCAACAACCCAGAGCTTTCCCAGGATATGTTACAAAACAAGAGGCTGCATGACCTGCTCAAGGTTACAGCGTGACTCCATTGCTCACTCTGAATTAAAAACTGGTATTCCTCCTGACTCCGCCTGCATTTTCACTAATAAAATAATACCACTACTGAACACTTGCACAGTTCCTTTCATCATAGGATGTCAAAGGTCCCTATAAATATTAATTAAGCATTGCAAAACTAAGAAGTATGTAAAACTTAATTCTGCACATGAGTAAACCCAAGCAAAGAATAAATAACCTGTGTTCAAAGTCACGGGATAAGTCAGCAGTACAGACAGCAAACAGCTCTCACCATTAAGGAGCACTCCATCAGAAACAGGGACAAAATTAATATTCTATATGTGATGTGAAGAATACCTACCTAAGCAGAAAAAGGGGAATCTTGCCAAGTGTATCAGTTGTGTCTATAAAGAAATTAATTGACAAATTGTGTAATTCATGTTTTAGCACTCAATCAAAAACCAACCAAAAACTTAAAAAGCAACAGCTCGAAAGTTGCTCAGTTTTCCCAGGTTAAATTGGTCACCTAATCTTCATCAAAAGTGTCTTGGAAGGTCCTGCTCAACTCATTGTCTCTTAAAAGCACAGCAAAGTTCCAGATCTAACACTGCTGAAACGTGTCCAAATGTACCTGAAACCAAAGAGGGAACAATCTTCTAGTTTGCAGCCACAGAAGCTTTATGTGAGAACTGGCAGTATCTGCTCTCCAGACAAACAGATCCACTACAGACACAGTGTCAGTTAAGTAACTCTCCAAGTCTGGAAAAACAGAGATAAGCGTTCCTTTTATCCCAATCCAGTATTTTCAAGTTAATGCTTTGGTTCGAATGATCAGTCAAGAAGATTTTTTGCAGTGCCCTTCATCAGTTCCCAGCAGAGTTTCATTATGCACACAAAGGTGCTGATCCCTACCTTTTACCTAGCATTCTTTATAATGGACATCCAATGCAAACTCTGTAGCTGTGTCTCTTAAACGTGTGAGAATACGCTGCAATGCACCATAGGTCAGAGAAGACCACGTGTACACGAACGAAGTAATGAGAGCCATATTTTTACTAATTATGGTTGTACCTAACGTCATCCAGATTCTACTGTAGAATCTAACAACGAAGTCAGGTCTTGGCATGCTAGTATTAGAGTACAGAAAATACTGTAACACTAGAAAAACTATTTTATAAGGCTACTATTCAGTATTTGTTGTTTATAGGTTAAATTACAGACAATGAAAAACTAAAATCCAGTGGAGCAGCCACGTTAAATTTTGTCAGGTGTTTCGCAACAAAAAAGCTTAAATACATTTGCCTCTTCAAGCGTATAATTAAAGCAGATTGTCTTGTTAAACACAATTTTGGTATGCATTTTAAGGTACACTCTTTAGAATACACGAACTAACGTAAACTTCCTCCCTCCCTTCTTTTGGTGCATGTGAAGATTTAAAAGTCACCTTGATAAATGAAATTAATCAGCTGTCCCCTGCACACAGCCCTTAGAAGCAAATGCGCAAAATCATTCATTCCACGGAGTGCAACTTGCAAGATGTACAGGTGGCACTGAAGTGAGCAATTTCCTTAATAGGCCATGCCCTGTTGCTCTGCAGCTTGCACCTGTGGCTAAGGCAGGCAGGGATCACATCTCACCAAAGCCTCAATGAGGATGAGAGGCTGCAGACCCTGCTCTAAGAAACTAAGCAAATCACAAGTGCATCAAGTGCTCTCTTTCAGGCATTGCTACAGACACCCTGAAGGCCAAAGCATGACATGAATTGAGTAACAAGACTTATAGTCATAAAATGTAAGTCAATAAATGAAAAGCGTGGCTTTCACTATGAAATTCTATACGCTTTCAATCAATGAGGAAAAGTGAACTGTAGTACAGTTTGCTCCTCAGAAAGAGACACGTTAGACTTGATACCTACTTTTAAAGCAGCAAGACTTCAGGAGCACTGAAAAACGACTGCGTTCAATTCGTAAAGAAATCTTTAGGAACCGTAGAATGTGTTAAGCACACAGATTGTTTTGAAGTCTGGCATGAAGCGTTTGCTTGTAAGATGCGTGATTCTCAGCCTTCTTCTTGCAACCAGCTGGCCACTCTTTTCATCAGTCATTTTCCATTCAGAAGTAACACTGATAAATTATTATTCAAAAATATCATTAGTTCACGTCATGACTCATCCAACTCATTAAGATGTAAGCTGAAATTGTTTGCTGGCTCCCAGAATGAAAACGAGACAATTCTAAAGAAACCGCCTCCAAGAAACAGGAAAAACACAAACACAACAGCGCGGCACCAGCGCAAGACACGACTTGTTTTGAATGACAGGAAATTAATAATCCCTCCTCGGGTAGCTGTTTAAGCAGCCAAAAAATTCAAAGCCTCTCCAAACTTGTCTTTTCATATCATCACTTGAGTTTGGACGACGGAAGAAAGATGCCATCGTTTTGATCTGGCATTGCAAGAAAACCATCCTCTAAGATCAGCAAAAAGCAAATACCAAGGCACGTAGTATCTACAAACACAGGGGAAACATGGGCAAGCATCACATAATAGAAAGCAGAAGTTGCCATATTCAAAATTTTAAAGATCTAAAATTGCTTTGTTTTTGAAGAATAATTGCAGAATACTTGATCAGGAGACCACTGGACATTAGTCTTGTACCCTTCCTTCCTCACCAAGAACAAATTCTTAAAGAATAGTTAATTCTAAAGGCCAAGACTAAGCTTCTAAGCACATCAGACCATAGGCCTCTGTACTATACCATGGAATATCTATCAAGGAAAATTCCTTCTTTTAGGAAACCCACAGAACAAATCTCCTAGGAAAACATATACTTCATAAAGCTAATAAAATCAGTTTTCACATATGCCAAAGAAAAAAACCCGAATATTTTGCTTCCATGTCTTCAAGCACAATGTATTGATGCATAATGCTTGTACAGAAATGCAAAAGCACCTCGCTATTCAAGAATTTGTAGCATCTAAACCCTTTAATTTCCCTCGTGTTTTCAGTGAATTGACTGCATCAACTGTTAGAGTAGTGAAGAAGAATCTTTAAGTAAACATTTTTTCCTTCGAATTGAGTTTTTTGAACTTTTTTTTTTTTGGCAAGCTATGTTTGGAAGGATACAAACAGCTGAGCGCTCTCCATAGGAAGCATTATCAGGGAGGATATCAGAAGTTACGTCAAGAGTTTTTTAGGGTCACAGAAAACTGAAACCGTCTAATTATAAACATTTTTTGAAAAAAAAAGATCTCTCCAAGGCCAAGCTGAAGAGACAGAAGAATAGCTAACACTAGAAATGCTACTGCCTGATTATTTTTGCTTAAAAAGAAAAATTGACACTTACTGGAATCCACGGAACAAGACCATCATGAGCAGCAGCCGCTGCATCACAGCAAAGCACACATCTGCCTAAACCACACACCTGCCTGATTTCAGTGAGAAAATACAAACCTTTCCTAAACACAGTACTGCATCTTATCTGTAATCTGTGCAGACGACCTGAAAAATGAAACCCACTTAGTGGTAACTTAGAAAAAATATGGAAGCGTCACTTCTTCAAGCAGAAGGAACAGCAATGCGGAAAACAGCACTCTGCAGGCCGTCCAATCACGCTCCTTTAACAGGGGTATTTAAAATTAACTAGCCACAACAGGTGGGAGGCAGAAACAAAAGAAACTCTAGAAAATAATCCATTAATAGGCACAGAACGTTGTCACCTCTTATGTTCAATTACCTGACGATCTATTCTTGATGATCCATTTTTATAGCCTCGATGCTGTGCCCCACTCCCTAGCTGCAGTTTAAAGAAGTTAATTTTATTTCATGCCTTCTGGAAACAAAGCACAGATTAAGCCACCTAGTCTAGACATGAAGCTCGCTAATTGCTGAGTAAACAATCACTTCCTTATTTCTTGAGCAAAGACTGTAAAAAGTTCAGGTGAAAAGCGTCCAGTGTATCCGCAGGCATTTGTTAAACCTAAGGACAGACTCCCACCAGGGAAAGAATTTCTTTTAACCCTGCTTTTTTTCAGTGAAGTTGTCAGCCCAGCGTCACTCACCTGGGAATTACTGCTATCGGTACTGAGTGTGGAAGACAAGATTTTTGAAACCTTGACTGAGGATTATCATTCCTTGCATCTCTTTTCAGGAATGATAATTTACAGCTTAAATGTTGATGCTTAAGTCATTCAGAGATGCATTACCAGGCCCACTTCTAAATTCAATCCCATTTAATCTGTTGCTTTCTAATGCAGTGGTTTGAAATAGCCTACAAATTTTTAGAAATATCAAAAGCCAACCTGGGGACTGGATATATCTCTCACTTGAAAATCTATTGTCCGTTCACACTCAAAAAGCAAGAGGGAAACATTTTAAAATTAGCTACACGTCAACATCAAAGAATCTTCTCCTGTAAACTAAATTGGCTCTGTGATATTCATATCCCAGAGAGCTTACGTTCATTCACAACATAGAAACTTGCATCAGAAAGTTGTTTCAGTGCACAAAAATTCTAGGATGACAGGAACTCGCAAACCATATACAACAAAGATGGCTATGGGTCATCTCCCAGGCATGCACCCCTCCTTTTTCCTATGGAAGAGGAAAATACATCACAAAGGAAGAGGTAATCCAGAAAATAACCTAAAAAGAGGAAGGCACTGAACTGCTGCCTATAGGGCAGGAGGTACAGCATGGCACCATCACTATGGTATACAGGCAATAAATATGTAAATATGGAAAAAACTAGGTGGAAAATATGCTGAAATGACATTTACCATTTAAGATATTCCTGAAGTTCTAACACCAAACTTATTTGCCTTGTTATATTCCCAACCTAAGCAGCATTTACTACTTCCAGGTAATTTTTACGTTGCTGCATTACTGTAAGGCATCTTATTCCTAACTGATAACAAACATTTCTAATCATGTTTTCACTTCTAAGCACTCCAAAGCACGCACTCTTTTTGAGCATCATCACTAACAGAGAAGACAGCTGGACCAAAGCCACTGAAGGCATCCAGTGTAGAGACTCAGTGAACAGCTCTGCCTATTTCCAGCTACAAGGTAATTTCTAACTCTGCTCACAGTGACCCTGAAGACTCCTCCCACCTTTAAAAGCTACATCTGCCTATCTATCACTGATAAGTTTTGTAAAAAAAAAAAAAAAAGTGGAACAGAGCAGTTTAATTTTATTTAGACACTAGGGCAAAGCATTTTATGGCACCTGACAGAAACATAAAACAGTTCCACAAAAACTGCACTCCTAATCTACTAAGTTAAACCATCTCTATCCTCTTTAAGGAAGGTGGCTCTGCACAGAGATAGGTCAACTCTGCTGCTATATAAAGTTGAAGGTTAAAATGTGTAAGCTGGTGTGGGAGACTATTTCCTGCTGAAAGAAAAGCCCTTTAAACACTAGAACCTCAAATCTAATTTGTTGGCTGATTGATGCTTCCGCGCACACTGCCAGCGCAAGGCTTCTAACTTCCTACAAAGCCACTGCATTGAGAAAACGGACCGTGCTACTTAGCAAAGAGGTTAGCACGACCAGACAGTAAAAACAATAGAGAATTCACTTGCATAAGCATTTGAAATTCCAAATTTCAGGCGAGGGATCAGACCTTCTGCTTTAACCAAGATCATCTGCTGGAAACAGCACCCCGCGTGAGAAAGGCGTTTGATAACCTTGCTCTTGCTAACACGTTCTTTTAAAAAGAGGAAGGAGAACTTTGATCTGCCGCTGATGAATCTACCAGTTCAAATCAGGGTCCAGCACAGCTCAGAATGAAACCCGCTCAGCCAGGTCTCCGTCACCACCCCAAGAATCCCCTTCGTAACACAGTTTTGGGGCAGTAGCACTCTGGGTACTGATGAGTGGCTGAGTTCAGTTACTCAGTTTCTGGGAAACCTACTGGGAAGACCTATACAATTTAATTACAGTATATTACTAGTTGCAATAGGTGAATAGAACAAGAACTGCCACAGCCACGTCCATCTCAAAAGTGGCCCAGGCTCGTGCAACAGACCTGACAGCCATCCAGTTCGAGCGTCTTCTGAAGCCACGGCCAAAGGGAACTGGGGCTTGTAAACACCAGAACAGCTGAAACTGAAAGGGAAACCAGCGCAGAAAGCATTTCTATCTGGCTCAGTTAGCAGGGTGCATAAAAGTGGAGATCAAGTTGGGCAAAAAAACCCAGACCACTGATACCGATTACTTACTGTAATTTTTGTCACTGCTAATGAAAAGTTTTAGAAGCAGCCTCAAAGTGCACCAGCACCCAGTAGCACTGCTTTCTGAATAGTGAGAAACAGTCACACTGCACTGCTGGGGGTGCTAAGGAACAGAGCAAGGAAGGCTCAAGTGCTTCACCCCACAGGAGAGTCCAACACTCTGCTTCTAAGTCTGCAGTACTTGGATTTTAATCTTTGTTATTATGATTTCTAAGAACTCATAAACATTTTTCTTATTTTCCGCAGACAAAATGAAACTTACATGCAGGTAAAACATCAGGGCAGGGTGGTGGGTTGATCTTGGTTCTCATTGTTTGCTTTGGTTTTGCTCATTTCCTCAGCTAGGTGCCACCTTAGTAATTCAGGAAAACATCCTCACTATGCGTTTGCAAAGGGACACAGTTTGCAAGAAATGGTATGTACATAAACAATGCACCCCAGAAAATACAACCCAAGCCCTACTTTGCTACTGCAGCTTGGAACTAACAACACTTTACCTGGAATAGTCAAAACGGACTCGCTAATCCTTGCCAAGTTTTTCAACAGTACAGCAAAACAACTTGTAATGGTGGTTGTAATGGTGTTTGTCCTGTATAATAAAGACCAAAACCTCCTACCTAGAGGAAACATCTCAAATAACCAAAACTGTCACTCAATAAAAGCTATCAAAGCTAAGTTTTCACTCCAGGAAGGAAGGATCAGTCAGTGGACCTACAGAAAACCTACAGAGGCTTTCCCTCTTTTCTGTAAGTTTCACATGATGAAAGCCTTTCATACCTCACTGAAGGATAACAATACATAAAAGCTCATTAAAAGCTTCATGAGTGTTAAATATAGAACATGAATTTAATAAATACTTCAGGAGGATTGTCTCTGAACTAGGTTTTCACTTCCACTTTATAACATCAAAGGAAATCCTCTGCTTTTCAGGGATTTATTTATAAATATTTTTCAAGTTAAGATTTCTCAAGGTAGCATGCAGAGCAGCTTTTAAGCCTTGAATTCCTCTACCACAGCAAAAGCCCTCGCTCTGACCTCAAGACCCTGTGCTACGATTTATTATGATTTATGACCCTGCTACATTAACCATACTCCTCGGTAGACGTGGAAATCCACAACCATCGAAAGCAATCTTAAAGACGGAACAGAGCTTTTAGCATTTGAGATTTTGAGAAAGGTGAAGTCTGCTATTCTTTTTACCCACGTTATAACTTTAGTTAAGTAAGCTCTGCTCCCATAAAGCGTTAGGAAAAGGAAAGCATCTTTCTATTCACAATTCAATACAGCTGTGCACAGCTGGCTTGGCCCCCAGGCCACAAGCCAGGAACTTCTGAGTTCAAGTCTGGCTCAGCCACTGCCTTGCTGTGTGGCCTTCAGTGAGCGTCTCCATTTCTCTGCTGCTCCTCCTCCATCTGTACACTTACCTTACAGAACGGTGCTGGTTTTGTTTGTGCAGACTTCCCCACAAACAAAATACACGAGCTGGCTTTGAGAGCATTTCTTTCCACTACGGCCTGCTAAGAAGTCCCCACGTGTCAGCTGCTACGTGGTAGTTCTTAACCATCGTAACTGCCAACATGCACAAACACTACATATATAAGGATACACACACAAAACAAAATTACTGAACTGGAAAATAGAGAATTATAAAGTAATCATCCCTAAATTTGTTAAAAACACAGAAAAATGGGATGACATGAAATCAAGCTAACTTCTATTAAAGTAAATTTAACTTGCAGTGCAGAACAGCCCACGACCTTGTTCTTCTTAACCCACTGAGCCGGTGATGAAATCTGTTTTTAACAGCTTATACTGAATGTACACACGGCACGCCATGCTTCAGCTCCAGCAATTACCGCAACTAATGCCTGAGAATATTACCTTAAGGACACAAAGTGGTCTAGAAACAGGCAGGAGCACTAACAACTTTCATCTCAAAGATAAGCTTTCCTAAGCAAAAGATCAAGGCAAGCTGCATAAATGGAAGCTCGCAGTACCGTGCATGTCTGCTGCAGCAGTTCGGCTTCACGTTATCTGATGGAGCAGAATGCCATGGAGACTGACACCAGCTAGCCCCAGCTTTTCCTGAGCTCCTGCGAGCCTGTCACGCAAACGCAGCCCATCACCTTCAGAACAGCGCACGCTGCTTTTAAACCCATACTCTGGAAGGAAACTTGACCCCAGAACCTCCCTGAGACAGGCTGACTTTCCAGAGGCCGTTCACCTATTCACAGCCTGACCACGGAGAGCACCACGCTCAGACCAAGAACAAAGCAACAGCGTTATGGTCCGCTAAGCTGACAATGCAAATCTCAGCCTTTACTTTAAATCCTAGGATTTAGTGTAGCCCCCACCTCCTATCTCCTTGTGCATCTTGCTTTATCTAAAATCTGGCAAGAACACACTTCCCATGTTTTTTTCCTGTATCAGGACACAAAATTTAATTGGGGAAAGTGGTAAATTGATGTGTAACTCTCCCAGTTAACAACACAGCAGTGTAAATGAATTCTGCTTTATATTAAAAAAAATGCTTTATTTTGAGATGAAAACAGCCAGTCAAGGATTTCATCAGAAACAACTGTTCCAGAGTAGCTCCCGTGCAACGAGGAGGAGGTTAAATGCAAATTCAGACAGCTCGTGTGCACGGAGGACTAAAATGGTTCCAAGCTGTGCAATATTACCTGCACACACGACTTAAAGCTGTCCCATTCCAGATCATTTTCTACTGTTTTCCCACTCTAACTCAGTGATTTTCAAAACATTTGCTGATTAAACTCTGGAAAGTTAGAGGAATACCATCATGAAGAAGCAGCATGCACGAACTACTGTTAGGAAGATGAAATCTTTCCCCAGATGAGATCGTTCTCAGTTCCCTCCATCACAGTACCACCAGCGTGTTTCCATCAGAGGAAGCAAGCGCAAACACAACAGCAAGGCTCCTACGCTGGCTAACAAGTGCTGTTGCCAGGGTAATCTAGATCTGCTCTGAATAGGATTACACGACACAGGTAAAAACCAAACCAAACAAAAATAACCCTAATGCCTTGTCCACATTCTCTCTCTGCATCACTTGGTCTGGTTGAGATGTATCGTGACAAAACCTGAATGCTACCTGAAAAGGAATGAAAAACGTATTTGACTTTGCAACACAAATGTGTTTGATTTACAATTACCATTAATGTTGCTGTGAGTGACTTACAGCACCAGCTGGAGCCTTCTTTTACAGGAGTTTTCAACAAGCTTTTGGGGTTTTACTTTTGGTTAACCAACAGTTCCTAAAAGTAGTTTGAACATGGTCAGTGCTCAGATTCCAACCAGTGCACGTGAGCTTGTGATTGTGCCCGCAAAGAAAAAATGAACTAGATACAAGATGGCATGTTTGTAACCCAAATAGGAGATTCTCTATCTACTTGCACTGTATTTTTCCAACTATCTTTTTAATTTCTTTAATTATTATTTGTATTTACCATAAAAGCTCCTTTCAGTAAGGCAGCGGGGTGATAATGCTAATGGTACCCAAGTGAAGGCAAGAAAAAGTTAGCTTGATATTAGCCTTACCTAAAATATAAAATAATTAGTTCTAAAAAATTCGTATGGGGATCAAACAGCCTAACGACTATTCTGTGCTTCGCAGGATGACCAATTCACGAAACACGCATGAACAAGTCAGCAAAGGATATTGGTTAGCATTTTGGTTCCTTCTGCCCCTTCTCCCTCACCCCCCGTGCGCATTAAGTCACTTTTACTCATCTCATACTCTCTCCAGTTAGAAGCAGAATAGCCTGGAAATAATCCAGCAAGAATAACCAGATTAGAACTTCCAGACAATGAAATCCTGAAATTTGTCTGTACGTTGTGACGAGATGAACTATTATCCCTGAGAACTGCTCAGCAGAGCACTGAGCACAATCCCACTGTTTGTTTAGCTGGCAAAGTGACACATCAAAACACATCAGTCTCACTTTCTTTACGTTCTCAGTAGTAGTTCTTCCTCTTGCCAAAGAAAGCTGCTTTGCAGACAAGCATGTCTAGAGCATCAATTCAGAACTAGAGCCCTGCTTTGAAAAGGACTCTAAATCCAGTGTGATTATGGAACTGAAATTATACACAATTAAAAAATACAAATGCTAATAAAGTTTCAACAAGAACACCAACTCAGCTACTTTCGAATTCTAATATTAAGTTGCAGTGTCTTTTACTACAAATAGTAAAATTTAAACCAGGAAACAAAAGTGAAGACATTTTAAGGAAGGTTTAAGCGACACAGGACACCGTGTCCTGGAGGACTGCACAGCTCAGGTGCAACCAAGTTCTCAAACACAGACGGAATTACAATGACAACACATCTGCGTATATTTGCCACAGAGCACGTGTAAAATGGGACAAGTGAATTGAAGCCTAATTAATGGTTAAGTGGCACTAACAGAACACACATCTAACCTTTCCTGCTTTTATATAGGTCAACGAGCCTAAAAAGTTCAGTATCTACAAAGGCCACCGTGTGAACACGCTCAAACAACTCAATTCCAGCAGCCTCCCTGCAGCCGTAGTCGTGCACATGCTCGTATACACGGAGGCTGTGGCACACAGGCACTGTGAAATTACAGATGGACAGTAGCTTACCATCCTTCTGCGCTAACAAACGCTGTGCTTAAAGAAAAGAATAGTGAGAATGCTAGAAATGATTTTTCCATTGTTCTGTTTAAAAAAAAAAAAGCCTTCTCTTATTCAAAAATGAAGACAATCTTCTGCTCGAGCTCCACTTGGTTTTCAGATTGGGCTGTTTCATTCTCAGGCCATGTATGCATCTAGGAAAAAAACAGTAAGAAACACGCGAGCCTTTCTGCATTTGCTAGACTACCTCCTTCAATTATGTTTTGCTGCTCTTCCTTGAACTGCCTGGAAGTTTATCAACCCTCTCTACTGTTCAAAATACTGTGAAGTCGGGGTCTTGCAGAAGTACCACCCTAAAAAGAGATGCACTCTCCGGCTGGCATGAAACAAAACACAGCTGTATCCTCATGCTTTGTTTTGGCTTTGCCACTGCAGTTCCAAACCCAGATTTCACTAGAGAAGTCCCATTTAATGTAAATTTGAATTAATGTACGTGCTTTATACTTCAATGGCATCCACCTATAGATATTGACACACTTTTAGATCATTTTCTTTCCCTAATGTATATGAATGCCCACCAGACAAACCGTAGCACAGAGACAGAGCTCAGCTATTGTGCTTGTGACCTACGGTCTTTAACAAGACTCCCCTCTGTATTTTCTCTCTGGATACATCAGCATACATTTTTCCACGCTGTGCTTAAGTCTTGCAGTGCTCTGCCTTCAAGTATCACCCGTTTTACGAATGCATCTTCTCTTGGGTACCTGAAATAACTCCAGGGTTCGTATCTTGGTTTATGTTTTCCCACATGACCAAACTGGCTTATTAAAGTAGCTCTGAAACTAAAACATTTTGAAAGAGAATCAAGGTCTGCCCATGACATAACACCCAAATATCACATCAGCCAGCTCTTACATGGCTTCTCAGAATTATTACAATTATAAGTACATAATTATAGTAGCACCAGAGTATTTCAACCCTGAACTATAACCTGGCACACACTATAGAAACAGACAGGAAAATATCCCTTAAATTGACAATAGCCATAAAGCTTTAGGAACTCACTTCAGAAGCGTGTGGATGGCAAACATGTAAAAAATAACACTGCTGGCATATACACACTGCTCCAAAAATATAACGCCTCGTCTCTGCAAAAAAGAACCTGTTTTGCCTTCTTGGTTTCGAAGCAGATGCACAAAGGAGAAAGAATTCAAGCAGGGAGAAGTGCTCGATGTGCAACTCTGGTGCTGGAGTGCACTGCGGACAGAGGAAGGCACCATTTCTCCTGGGCCCTTCAAAACAGTGATGGCACTGCCACCACAACCACATGGAAATACTTCCAGTACATAGCATTTTTCAGCTCCATGATACTGCCACATGTGCCCCTGACGCTGAAATGGCTGAGAAGTATTATCTTGACAACTAGCTTCATATAATTCGACACAGGTTTGAAATATGGCACATTTAACCACACCAATGACATTCCAGTGTTACATTAGCAGCTAAACTCTTTCTTGAAACAAGCAGCTAAACTCTTTCTTGAAATAAATACTGAAGTTGTCTTGCTTAGAGAATTGACACATCTTCATATTCACCTAACCTGAAGCCTACCTCTGTTTATCCAATTAATTCTGCTGTAACAACTATAGCCAAATATTTAGAGTTTAGCCACTTAAGATCTCACCAGGTCCCTCAGCATGATTCTCCTAAGTGGAAACTCATCTCACTGCTGCTGGGCTGCTACACATCACCCTGCACGGGGCTTTCTGGAAGGTAAAGAACCAGAACTCAGGTATCCACACCTGACCCCCTCAGAGGAAAACTGAAACACAGCTTTTTAGAACCAAACATCTAACACGTCTTATTTTCCTGCCTCACATTTTCAGCTGCTTAAATAGGAACCCAGGACTTCAGCTGAAGCAGCGCTTCAGAAGGAGGCAGGTTTCTCCTTTATCAATTCAAGCCAACAAACACACAACAACAAAACCTCACTGACACCAGAACAAAAATACCCTCACATTTTTCAGCCACAAAACTGCCAGCTGAAGCAAAGACAATACCCAGAACATGCCTTCCATCCTGGTCAGCAAAAGGAAAGTAGCTCCACTGTGACCCAAATTAGGGAGTTCTGCTTCAAGGTGCAAGCCACAACCAACTTGTACCGGTACCTTTCCCAGCTCCCATACAGAAATGCTCTTCCAGCAGTACACCAACTCATACAGTGGATTTTTCGTAACTTCTAGATTTGGATGCTTTCTGCTCCACAAAGCTATCTATTAATAAATAAAAGACAAAACTCTCAAAAGGTTTTTAGCTGAGAGCAGCAGCACAGCCTCCATGACCTTATGAAGTTTCTCTTTTATTTTCTTTTCCCTCCTTCCCAGCGGGAGTTAAAAAACGCTGCTGAAAAGCAAGCACACAGATTTTTCAGACACTTTCCTCAACTTTTTTTTTTTCCATTTAGAACTGCAGACTCCTGTATATTGAAGTTCAATGGTAATAAGGCTTTTCTTGTCAATTATCTCTCAAGGATCCCTCAGACACAGTGCACAAAACTCCAGGGGCTCTGCTGACTATTGAATTTGCTGCAGTTTTCAATCTGCTAAAACAGTCTGCCTTGGAAAAAAGGACTGATTCCTGTAGATACCAATAACAATTGTCATAGAAATGCAAACAGAAAAATAAAATAAGCTTCCAAAGCTGCTGTCATCGCTGCAGAATGAACGAAGCAGAAAGGCTCTCTCTCTCTCCCCAGTGTGACGCTGCTGTAACACTCAAATTCTCACCTAGGCATTGCAATTCGTCAGGTCCCTCAAAATGGATCTAACTCACGTTCTGCCCCCTTCATATTGCATGGTCATACTGAATGCAAACAGCACTGAGAGCTGCCAGAGCTGCTCTGTTAAACCCCCCCCCTCCTCTCATTTTGCAGGCTGCATGGCCCACAACATGCCCTGCACCAACTTTTGGTAACTCACAGACATTATATGAACAATTATTTTAATTGGTCCTTCCTATTCAGGCTGTGCTGTCTCAGATAGCTGCTCAAAGGACTGAGACTATGCACTGGAATTGGTTCTACCACTCTCAGTGACAGCCTTATTTTTTTATTATTATTATTAGGCATCCATGACAGCTTCCACAATTAGGAACAGCTGCAGGTATTAGAAGCCATCCTGCATTCCATTTCCACAGCCACCCAGCGACATCAGCATTTCCACGATCTGACAGCCCACAACAGACAGGAATGCGTGAAGGCCACAAAAAGGTGAGCACTGTCCCTGAGCACAGAGCCCGAGCAGGCCACGTCCCACAGCACTGCCAAGCTCAGGTTCCTCAGCTCAGCCACTCTGTGCTGTACCATGTGAACTACGCAACGGATGGTCTGGTCAAGTAAGCGCCAAACCTGAGAACCCTCCTACCCGAAATCTTGTTTTTGGGAACTGTGCTCGTTAAGCCTGCCGATCAGCAGGTACAGTCGGTGCGTTCTGGCTGCACAAGGATCTCCCCTGGGCCCAGCAGGGCTCTGAATACTGAGAGTGGGTTCAGGCACCAGGCTGCATCGGGACGAAGACATAGCACGTTTCTGCAGTGTTCTCCCACTCTGGTACATGCTAGTAACAAGAGGGTGGGTTCCATTAACTTAATTAATCCTGAGCATGAACAAAGTGTGTCATCTTACACACAAACTAGGCAATCCATTACCTCTAAACTTCTCAACACCAACATTTGAGTGGAGCTCTTCTTAACAGGCCTTTAAAAATACCTTTAATTTCCAAGAGAAAAATCAACATGCGGCAGAACTATTTAAAATATCTTTCTGTCAAGGGGGAAAAACCTGATGTACACTATGAGACTACGATGACAGATGCACCCACATCCGTCCCCTCCATTTGGATCCAACCCCGCAGACACAAGGCCACAAAGAAACGTGCAACGATCCATCCTGGGCATTTACAAAGTTGATCTGCTGATCGTAATTGATGCACAAATCGGATCTGGAAGGAGGTTTGCACTTTTATTTCCATCGCCGCTTGCTGCTTCGACGTCCACAGGCACAAAGCGCCGGAGGACACCACCTACCAAGAGGAGATGAGGAGGAACGTGCACTGCCACCGAGAGATTTTTTCGTTTAACCTCGCCGAAGGAGCATTACATCACACTCCTACAATGCAGGGGGAGGCGCCTCTGCTCGCCGAGCTTCAGCTATTTCCCTTTAATTTTCTGCTCCCTTCTGGAGGGAGATGCAAAAATAACTCGCCTTTCAATTGCTAGCAAGAGAGCAAGGGGGGGGAAAGGGAAAAAGGCGACAAAACGCCGCTTCCCACCCGTGTTTACCAGCGGCGGGAGGCACGCCGGCTCCCCGCAGCGCTCGGCGCTCAGGACGGCGGCAGCGCCCGCATTGCCCTCCCCGCGCTCCGGGCCCTGGGGCCGCCGGGGCAGCGCTGTGCTCCGCGGGGGAGGGGAGGGGAAGGGAGGGGAAGGCAGGGGAAAGGAGGGGAGGGCCGCGGCGAGCCCCGCGCGGACCCCTCCCGCCGACGGCCGCGGTGCTTTTTCCCCCCGTCCCCTCCCGGGGAGGGCCGGGCGCGCTGCGAGCGCTTCCCCGTCCGTCCCCGCCGGAGCCGGCGGCAGGAAGAATGCAAACCCGGTGCCGTGTATGCAAATTTTTGCAGCAGATTTAAGGGCTTCGGCTGCCGAGGGGGAAGAAATCGCTCTCTTTCGGGAGCCTCCATTTGAATAAAACGAGATTTTCAGTCCTGTCCTGTCCAGCTCACCGGCTCGGGGGAGCCGAGCGAGCCGCCGCGATTCGCCTCTGCGTGGCGAACGTCCCCGGAACGCGCAGCTCCGCGGGGCCATCTCCCCCCGCAGCCCCGACGGGAGCTCCGCAGCCGGGGAAGGGCCCCGCGGAGCCGCGGCGGGAGCGGGCGGCTGGGGCTCAGCCATCGCCCGCCGGAGGGAAAAGAAAAAAAAAAAAAAAAAAAAAACAAAAAAAAGGGGT
>WBMW01003145.1:601103-657683 GCA_013396635.1 Penelope pileata | reverse complement strand
TTTTTTTTTTTTTTCCAATTTCAAACGTTCAGCAGCCAGCAGAGACTCCGTCGGCCATTTTGGCGTGAGCTCCCTCCCTCGCTCGCTCTCCCGCTCCCTCCCTCGCTCTCCCTCTCGCGCTCTCTAAAGGAAGCAGCTTTTTGTGACCTTCAAATAGAGCCCGGTCACGTGACGCCGCACGGCTGTCAATCACGCCGCCGGGCCCGCCCCTCCCCGCACCGCCTTAAAGGGGCAGCGCCGCGCTGCCAGCCGGCCCGGCAGGGAACGCGTGCTCGGAGCGGCGCCGCGCTGCAAACGGGCCCGGGAGGCTCTGCGGGCAGCCTTGGGAGCCGGCCCTCAACATACAGACGTCCGGGGTTCGGTGAAGTGAAAAAAAAGACAGCATATACTGGAACTAACAGAAAAAAATCTAAGAGGAGCACTGCATAGGGGTGAAAGTGGGGAGAATGACAGCGCTGCTCTGAGGACCCGCAGACGAAACCCAAACCGACAGCTTCATACGAAGTTTCATAAATGCAAAAACCAAAACACCAACAGCTACTCCCATCTGAATAACTGCATCGAGCACTGCAGCTCCATGTGCTGTGTGTGTGTGTTCACACTGCGGATGAGGGCACACGCTCAGCTGCTGCTAATTTCACTCCCCCCAAAGCCAAGTTGTTTCCCTCAGCCACACCAATCCTCTTAACCTCAGCAGGGCTCGCCAGCTCCCCGCTCCCAAGCCCTGGAAGCTCTCCCTTTGAGGAGCTGACAAGAAAGCAACTACTGCTGAACTTCAGTTGCTGTGTACCAGGTGCAAACATGTAGTAATGCCTCCTACCTATTTCCATGGAAACTCCAACAAAGAGCACAATAATACTATTGGATAGAGTAAATTCTCAGCTACAAAACGCTTTTCCAGCACAGTCACCACCATCAGCTGTGCACTGTCACCAATCATGAACCATGAGCCTGCATGCCGTGCTCATAAAAATCTTCACCAGCGGAGGTGACCCACTGCTAAGACAGCTGCTGGGACAGCGTCCTTGCTAGGAAAATGTTGCCCTTCCAGTCCATCTTTCATCAGCCCAAACAGGTGGAAGTCAGAAAACACCAGATCTGGACTATATGGTGGGTGTGGGAGGACAGTTCGACCAAGATTGGCAATGTGCTCCATGGTCTTCAAAGTGGTATGGGCTTGGCATTATTGTCTTGCAAGAGGAAGGTTGTCTTCTTCTCTGGCCTGACTCTGCAAGCTGGAGCCTTCAGCTTAGTCAGCGCCACAACATAGCAGTCAGAGTTGATGGTCTGTCCCGGTTCCAGGAGATGCAGCAGGACCACCCCTTTCCTATCACAAAAGACTGCACAGCACTTTACCCACTGATGGCTGCATCTCGAACTTTTCTTCTAGGGGGAATTCACGTTGCTACTCCATGGCCTGCCATTGTGACTCCAGCTCCTAGCGGTGACACCACACCTCGTCACTGGTAATGATGTGATCCAGGTAACTGTCACCTTCAGCCTCATATTGGTTCAATAGGTCCTGACAAACTTGCATACAGTGTTCTTCCTGTCCCTGTGTGTGGGATGTACCTGCTGCCAACTTTGTGATATTCTATCATTGCCACCATCGTTTCCAGCGCACTGAAGCTGATGTTCATCTCCGTACACAGCTCCCTGGTCGCAATCTGAGGATGAGCCGATTGAGGTGCTCTTCATGTTGTGGTGTGACAGCTGTGTGTGGCCATCTGGAATGTGGCTTGTCTTTCATGTCACTGCCACCACTGCAAAAACTCATCACCCACTGCCCCACTGTGCTCACATCGCTGCTTGGTCTCCAGAAACATTCAGCAAGCGTCGATGAACGTCACTGGGTGCCATTTTTTCTGCATGGAGGAATTCAGTTCCACACCTTTGCTTCATCTGCTCTTCCATGTCAGACCCCATTGTGTCAGAGTGCCCCTCTGCTGCCATCTGTCCCAAGGCAACAAAACGTAATGGAACATTGGTGGGAAGGTTCAGCCTCTGCTGCCATACCAGCACCATCCGCCTCTGACGTTGTGGGCCAACATAATAAAATACAAGGCATTACATTCATTGTTCAATAGGCAAAGCTTTTAAAAGCAGAAAATGTTTTTGGGAAACAAGCAAAGAATCATGAAACAAAAAAATTAGAGACTATTTGTAGAATGGATAAAACATCTTGAGTAATTCAGCATTCTTTTACAAATGCACCGGCTCTGGGCCTATGTTTTACCTTGACTAGTTTGTCTTCCATAATGAATAGTGGATTCCACTGACAAGGTGAAAACTACCCTTCTTTTGTTTCCAAATAACATTTGAAAGTGACATCAGCATTCTTGGCAACATGCTCCATGGTCTTCAAGCTGGTGTGGGGCCTGATGTTACCGTGTTGCAATAAAAATTCAACTAAACCAACAACTTAAATATTTGTTGCTTTGTAGCTGTTCCTGTTGGCTTATAGGTTAAGTCCTTACCCACAGCACAGAAAAAGAGTTTTTTTTTTTTTTTTTTTTTTTATTTCTTACATGCAGTATTTCTCCAAGTAAAATTGTGGAAGAAGCAGCAGCATGACAGTTCAGAAAGCAGAGTACAGAGGAAAAAAAATAAAAAAATTGCAGAGGATACACAAGACCAGCACATCCCTCTTCAGAAGGCAACTGCATTAAAAACCCAACAATTATGCTTTCTGATGCCAACAGCTCTGTTAACAGGTTATATCCTTGATATGTGTTAAACTATCTGATCACAAACACTTCATTCCTAAGCACCTTCTAAAGATCATAAAGCACCTTAAAAACTTTAAGGAACCTTCACAGTGCTCCTGTGAGGATGGCACTCACTATAAGCAGACATGCACACATGCACACTCAACGCTTACGGCCATGGATTCTCTGTGCCCTTATCTCAACAGAAGCAGGAGGAGGAGTGGTTTGTTTGTTTGTTTGTTTTTAAATTCACACTAAGCTGCATTTTGGTTCTAGTTTCATATTACCCTTTCTGGTGACGTTTGGATACAGCACCATTAAATTAGGCTTCAACGTTATGTATACAGGGATGCTCCACTGTCCAGCAGATAACTGGGATATCAACTATAGCCTCTGTCACCTCAAAAAGGAGACCTGGGCTGGCTGACCTGCAGATCTTTAATTGGTTTTAAAAGGACTCAGGTTCATTCAGTACCTATGTAAAAGTTCCTGTCTGAAGGGCTGGCATTTTGTTTCGGCTCAAATTCCTACAGTTTGATGCCACCTTACCTACTCTGAAGGCTGCACCTTTGCCATCCTACAACACTCCTCCCACCAGGCCTTCTATGTTGCCCATACTACCTGCAGTGACAAATTTAAGACTTACTTTTTTCCCCTAGTCAGTTCTTCATAGCTGATACTATGGAAGTGAAAATGTCAAGCCAGCTGAGGACATAATTCCTCAGCAGAAACCTCAAATATTAACAAGTTTTTCATAGCACAAATGCCTTCTCACCAACTGTCTTCTTTCTGCTAGTGAGGAATTTGTTTCCTGGAGCATCAGAGACAAATCCCGAAGAGAATGGAGGCCTATAGGCCCTCTATCCTGCTGCAGCCCATCAGCTCGATCTCCCCAGACCAACCTCAGAAGGTTGGCGTGGTAATGGAGGCAAGACGAGCAGAGACCAATTCCTCCCCACCTGTCAACAGAGGACAAACTGACCTGGATGACTGTGCTTGCAAGCACCAGCTCCAGCTTGTTCACCTCCTCAAGTTAATGGGATTTAGAAGGGTCACTTTGTCTTTCCTGAGACGAAGTTAAAAGAATAAATCTTAGGGTAGGGATATGTACGCACATAGTTGCATGATGTCTAATGATAAAAAAGCAAGTTGAGAACCATTTCATTTAAGGAAGAAAACAGAATTACAAGTCTTAACTATTCCTTGTGTGCTCTAACAACTGCCACATGATTTGTTTCAAGAACAATTAAAAACATTAGGTTAAAATCAGAATTCCAAAACATCTTCCTAAATTTGATAGATGCCTGTGTCAAGTTCTGAGTTGCTCTGTCCTGGATACGGAAAAGCTCAGACCACTTCTAAATTATTTTCTCCAAACGGAGATGCTGAATGCCTAACACTTCAGAAAAGCAAAGATGATATCTCTATCTGGCTGTATCAACTATCAACTTTTTTTTCTTTTCAGTCTTCAAAGGAATTGCACACAAGGCATTGTGCAGGAGATGGCCTCCTCTCTGTAGGAGTTCAGACTTTGAAGTATCCGAGCATTCTTCAAGGACAAAATACTCATTCCTAAGGAAAACTCTATATTCTTCTCCTCCTCCCCCCTCTTCAGGGAGCAGTGAGACATCTGATGGCACGGAATTGTGAAAATACAGTTGGCGTTTTGTTTGTTTTAAACTATAGTAGGCAAAGTATAATGTAATTCTTTCTATATAATTCTTCTACAGAGAAAAATACCGTGAATGAAAGTGACCAACACAGAAAAAGCTTGCACAGTTTCTGAAAAGGTTACAATCACTTGCTGCATCCCATTTACAAAGGCACTTATCAACCCATTTTAGGAATGGAGTATCCACCGTTAGCATGCAGAACTTATATTGCAACAGCGGTTTGGAGCCACAGTGGAAGTCAGATTTTGTACCTTGCCAGGGACAAAAGAAAAGAGTGCAAGACCTGAAAAGTTCACAGCACATTAAGTTTAAGAACTATTCATGACTTCAAGGCCAAGACCAAGTTTTGAATCTATACGTTAATGAAGTGTTCAGAGAAAGATAACTCAGAAGGAAAACTTCATTCAGAGAATTTTGCAAACACCCACTTTTCCACCTAATTTTTCCTCAACCTGCCACAATACTTCCCCTCGCTGTTCAGCCTATAAATAACCCATCGCTATGCCTCCACTTCTTCAGTCTCCTCAAATGCCCTTTCCGAAGTGGAGACGGATAAAGCTTTATCTTCCTTTTAACAAAGTTGTTCCGTGAACAATGGAAGCAAAACCTCATTTCCTACCAATCCCTGTCACACATCACCGAATCTCTGCTCTATCACGCTAATCCCAGCTTCCTGCACAGCCAGTTCTCTCCTTTGATGCCAAGGCCCTACCAGTAGACAAGTCCTGTGCAGATCTCTTCCCATAACTGTTTTGCACCTTTCTGCCCCCAACCCGGGCAAAAGATAGCATATGCTGCAGCTAATCCCCAAACACATATGATGATGATGATGATTAGCTATCAACAGAGAAAATCAGAAAAAATAATCTTTTGCTTTGTCCTGAATCCCTTCTTTTAGTGGGAAATTTATTTCCAGCTCTTTTCCAGGCAGTCACTGATGTTTAACATACTGCTGATTTCAAGTATACTGTCATTTCTTACTCCTCTGCCTCCACTGAGCAAAACTGGACAAGAGATCCCAAACTTACCGGGAAAGCTACAGACACGGAAAGCAAATTGCAAGTCACATGAGACTGAACTACAGGAAACAAAATAACAGGCCCCCATAATCTTCTCTCATTCAGTCAAGTCTCTTCTAAAAGCCAAATGAGTTTTTTGGAAGCTGCAGAAATCCTTCCCAATTACAAGGACTCCCCACTAACACAAAGTGCAAGGAAACTCACACAGATGAGTATTCTGAGAATTCAGCCCTTCATTACCACCCTCCTGTACTACCATCTCAGCTGCTTCTTGATTTTAGAGACCGTAATCCTTACTGAATGCGTTTCCATCTCCAGTTTCTAATGTCCTACAAACTGTCAAGATATCTGTGAAGCATTATAAGTTCATCAGCTTTATCCAATTCTATGCTAGTGAAAAGATGATACTTTTCTCAGCATTAACAGATGTTCGGGAAATAGCATGGGCTGTCACTCCACCCATACACACAGCAAGCTGTTGCTTTCTAATTGTTGTTTACAACAAGTGAATTACCGTGCCAGTTAGAGGATTGATCCAACTGATCTTCCATCAACAATAGCTGTTACTGTGCGTCTCAAAAGGGGCAATAAACTCACTGGTTAAATCCTTCCCTCCCCACTGTTTAAGGCCAGAAGCTTTAAACTATTTTAAACTCGTAGCAGCAAGCATTAAATTTGGAATATTTAATGAAAAATCTAACTTTCTGTCAATTAACACTCCACCATAACAGGACCTCTTCCTTGTATGGATCCTTCAGACATGGCTCTACTGAAATCCGATATACCCTTTTCACTCCAGTTTAGTCTGTCTGTGCAAAGCAGATTTCTCACAGATATTTACGCGAGGTCTCACAGAAGAAAAGGAAGATTTTTGAAATGAAAGTTTTAGTCTTATTCTAGATCATCTGCCCGTTTTTTGCCTTCTGCACCTAAAAAGGCATACTGCACTTGGATTTCTGCACACAGTTTTTTATTTGTGGTGAGATAGATCAGTACCTCTCTGCAAATTGTTCTAACTTGCCTTTAGTTTTCGTGTGGGGAGCTCAGTCACTGGCCCGGAAATCTCTGAGCAAAGGAATTTCTGGCATCTTGGTTAGAGCTGGCACCAACCCATTTTCCTTTGTTCTCATTAAAGGAACCACAATACGATAAGAAAAATAATAATTTTTAAAATATTAAAAACAATTCAAAATGAATGCACATTCAGCGGATTACTTCATCTGACTCCTTTTTCCAGCAAAAAGAATTATTTCTACAGAAATCTGTAAACTGATCTTTCCAAGCAAGTTGAACATCCTCATCCTCCCTAAGTAATTTGCCTTCATGTACAGCCCCCTGGTTTGAAATGTCAGAAGTAACAGCAAACTACCCATGCAGAAAATCCTACAAGCTGTACTGCTCTCAAATACTGAGATGCACGCACCAACCTAATCCAAACCAGTATGACCCCCCAACACGACTAAGCTGACGGAGTACAAAGAGCTCAGCAAATCTATCAAGGTAGGAGTAAAAGAAATCACACCAGCTCTCAATTCACAGCATGCCAGAGGAGCAATGCAGCTGAAGAGTTCCAAAATATTTCTGTAAAGAAGTTTTTAATCCATACCATGTTGACCACAGAGAGCAGCCCTTTTAATCGTACAATGGGAGTCCTATCCTCTACATGGAGAAATAAAGAGCGCTGTATTTTACAATAGTGGATGGTCAATTCCTTAAGGGTCTAGATGGGATCAACAACTTGCAACCAAGTTCACGGAACGATCATTTATCTTTTTTAATTATTTCTCTTCTGGCATCTATAAGCCATAGCGGACAGTCACCAAAATTTCTATTTGCTGAGCACAAAAAAACCAAGAGAGCACAAACTCTAAAGTAACATACAGCTATGAGTCTTTTTTCCTTCTCCTTTCCATATGCTTGAAATGAATATTCAACCATTCATCTGGGTGTACATACAAAGAATACAGAAGACTTGATTAATGCATTTTTTCTTTGGAGAGCATGTAAAAGAAAAAAGAAGTATGCATTAGGACTATAATTTATAAACATTTATTATGCCAATGGCTTGCTCCAGAAGTCCAGAAAGCAGACTTACTAAAGAGTTACTCTTACTAAGGGGTTCTTACCACAACTGTGTGGCACCAGTCTGGTGTAAATACCACTTTTTTTCTAAACTACACTTATACAATAGTAATATAGAGAAAACACTAATTTCAATAGGGCTCAGAATTATTCTTAGCACTAAAAAAGCAGAAAGGAAAATTATTTGTCTGTTGGTATTATTTATGTAGCCAGCACTTGTAGCAGGTTGTACTACATTTTAAAGAATGAATACAAAATTATTCCAACTTTCATTTTGATTAAAAACATGCTTCCTACTGAAAACAATTATTTCAAATTCCTTTTTAAAACCTAGACAATTTCCAGAAAGCTTCATCAGTAATAAATCCAAATACGATCATAGGAGGTTATATTCATGTTTTACACCTTTATTGCTGATTTGAAACAGTCAAGCCAAGCAACTAGACTGATGACTAACTTTTTAGCTAAAACTAGTGCTTGTTTACGTACTAAGACACTTTTCCCTCAGCAGTAAATACCTCTACAAGCAGAAGGACTTTCGTCTTGTTGTTTCATTGTGTATCAGCTCAATGACAAGCCTATTCAAAAACCACTGCATCAACAGGGAACTGAAAGGCAGAATTCCTTTTTTTTTCCTCCTCCTATTTTACAAACATAAGTTGGAGAACAATATGCTCTCTTTCAAAAAGTGTTTATAATATATATACTAACCAGAAATACGCTCAGTTTATTAATGGAAAATGCTAGTTTTGTTTAATGAACTTCTAAGCACATGTTGCTGGGATTTCCTTGTCTAAACACTTACAGGACACTGTAAGATGCTGTACTCTTATCAAATGGTATCAAAGTTAAACTAAGAGGAGCAGTAGTAGGGGGGAGGAAGAAATCAAATTGTCCTCAAAGAAACAGAAGTACAAAGACAAAAAGGTGCAACAGTTCCTTCAAACCATATTTCCTGCCAATCTCAGGCAAGCTACTTTGTAGTAAGTGGTCTTCCACATCAAGGTGGGACACAAATCACAAATGGAGCAAGTAGTTTGGATCGATGTCGTTCCATATAATGTTTAATGTATACATTTAATACAAGCATCATAAACTTGAGGTTTGTACAAGTACGTGCTTGAGAAGGGCAGCACAGGAATAAGAATACCTAAACAGGTTTGACACCAATGTTTTAGCTAAATACAGAAACAAAGAAGGATCACAGACCAACTTGGAAACAACTTATCTCACTCTTGTGTAAGATGCCACCCATCAGTTTCTAAGTAGCAATGTGCAGCTGAAAAGGGAGCAATTTCCAGCCATCCATGTAAATGATGCAGCAGAAGGCAGTTTCCTCAGGCAGCTTCTGAGAAGCGTCTGCTTGGGAGAGGGAGGGGAACAGCCACCCGGCAACCAAACCAGAAAGACAGCCCGAACAATGAACTTGATGTTAATAGAGTGTCCCGTAGATAGTCCTTAAAAAGGACCGGACAGCAGGGGGTGGAGGTGGTGTCTGAATAAAGAGGCTCTGGGATTTTAGGAATTTGGGCAGTTTACAAATGCCCTCTGCTTCGAAGTACAATCGTTGTCTAAGAGTGGTCTATCAGAATATCCTCTCCTCCTCTTTGCTGGCTATTACAATTACTACTGAACGATTAGAGAAACCAACAGTATCACTGGGAATATGTGACAAAATTGAATCTGGGAATTTTGCAACACCGCACTTATTTATAAATCAGCAAACTGTAACAGAAAATGCGCTTTTTTTCTTGCTTTGGACTACAAATACAAAAAAGTCTCTTGATCAGACAAGACTGCAAGTTCAGAAGCAGGTTTTGTGCACTTCCTACGCAGGACAAATAGAGATCTTGGAAAAAAAAACAAACTAGCCTGTTCTTACCAGAAGACATCTGGAAGAAAGCACCATAAAATCCCAGGGAAAAGAAGCGTCATACTGTTCAAATGTAGACTGCATACTGTCCACAAATCTTTTCCTCTCTCAACATTCAGCAGCAGGGCAGGTTAAACATACATGGATGGTAAGTGGGAACTTCACCTTCAGATGTGACAGTTTTCTGTATGATCTCAATTGTTTCTTTTTCCCCCTCTCAACAGCCATCTAGTTTCTAATTTTCCACATATTAAGAAAATACTTGCAAAATGACAGCACACTAAAGGTGCAGGTTAGCTGAGATACATGGAAAGCCAATGCCTGTTCACGACAAAATCAGACATACCATGCTAAATGCTTTGCTATCTCCTAATTCAAGATTTGAAAGAAAAATGAGTGAGTAGGTGAAACAAGGTATCTTAAAAACATGAAATGACAGCTGAAAACATTTCCAAGTGTTTTTAGGAATAGCTCGAAGAAGTGAATGCCTAGTTTTAAATGATTTTGGCACAGAATACTCAGACTAGAGTTTTCTTGTGGATTATACCTCTAATTTAAGGTACAAAAAGTTGAAAAAAATTAACGAGAACACCAAACTGCTAAAACAGGGAAGAGAACTGATGAACTCCCTGGTGCTTAAAGTGCTGAATTCTTAAGTATAAGTTCTGGACAGTTTTTCTTGTCATATTGTTCAGAAGTACTGTATCGTAAGAGGTGCAAGCCAGCTTTTTCAACACGAATGACTTACCAGTTTTATGCCAAAAACACAGCTGCTCTACACACAGTTCCAGAACTTGCTGCCTTCTCAACATATGGATGCACTGGATTGCACTGGATTGCATAACAAAAGGCAATGTTTTTCCGTGCCTCAGGCCCCCCCCTTACACACACAGGTAGAGTTGCCTTCAAATGCAAACTTGTCCTGCCAAGGAGTAAAAAGACTTCTACAATGAGAAGCTGATAAAAGTATTTCTGAATGTCAGTCGGCCAGGCTATTCAGTTTTCACCTCAAGGTTCAGTTTCATGGTCTCCTGCCCTCCCACATCCTTTTAAATTTCAAAGGGCGTAAAACAACAAAAGTCAAAGTCAGAAGTATCATACTTCGATGCCAATACAAGAGCTAGTCTGAATTATTACTGGAACTGAAGGATATTCTGATACGTTAAGGAAACTGCCTGTGACAAAAACTCCTAGTCTGTACACTACGTATATATAGCACGTCTCAGCAGTGTCTTGTTAGGATACCAAAGGACATCTTGGGGAGGGTCAGGTTTGGGCAGCATTTATCTAATGGGCTACTTATTCTTCACACACACACACACACACACAAAAAAAATAATAAAATCAGCTACAAGGTTTACTTTTGAATGTAACTGTTGATGTTTCCAAGGAAGGACAAAGTTTGCCATGAATTTCAAGAGAACTTGAGGTGACACCCAAATTAGGTACCCAAAGTTGGGTTGATGATCTCAATAGGGATTTGGAGACTAGTTTGAAAATCCTAGCATGAATCCTCAAAATTTTGTTTTGCCTGGTGCTATTGGTAAATTTAAAAGGTGCGGAGATATCCAAGACAAATCTTAATGCCTTCCATAGGATGGAATGTCCTTAAAATGGCAAACAAAAGCTCTGTTATGCAAGTATTTAGACACTGTTTTACTTCAAATTTGGTAAGAGCGGTGTTTCTATGGCTAGGGTCCTTCCTGGAATTTTACATTAAGAGACCCTTCACAAGAATAGCACAATACTTTGCAACAATATTCGGCATTCTCAACAGCCAAAGCTGCTGTGTTGCCCTGTAAATAATGCCAATTTATTTCCATGGAAACTACAACAGCTACAAAGAACGCAGTAACACTATTTGATAGAGCAAAATCTCAGCTACAAAACACTCTTTTTCAGTGTAATCACCACCATTAACTGTGCATTTTCACCAGGGGTGAACAAGAGCTGCTTGCTGCACTCAGAAATCAGCACCAGTGGAGGTGCCCCACTGTCACCACTGCCACTGCTGAAACTCACCACCCACCACCTCACTGTGCTCACATCCACTGCTTGGTCTCCGTGAATGCACAGCAAGCACCAATGAATGTCAATGGGTGCCATTTCTTCCCCATGGAGAAATTCATTTCCACCCCTTTGCTTCATCCGCACCTCCATGTCAGACACCGTTGTGTCAGAGTGCCCCTCTGCTGCCATCTGTTGCATGGCAACAACATGGAAAGGGATATTGGTGGGAAGGTTCAACCTCTACTGCCACACCACCAACATTTGCCTCTGATATCACGGTTCAACATAACAGGAAGCATTTCTTTCAGAACAGCCCTCGTACCACAGCAGCCCTTCTATAGTTTTCAGCATCACTTTAAAAAAGTGTTTGCTTTATGCCACTGCAGCAGGGATGCACCCAACACTGGCAGGCTACTGAAAACAAAGTAAGACAGGCCTATTAACTTGCTCCTTAACTAGACGTACAGAGAGAGCTCACCTTGCTTTGTCTTAAGACAAAACTAAGCAAGGGGAGGGGGGTGCAGGGAGATCATTCTGATTTGTAAACAAAGTCAGAGGTAAATTTTAGTGAAAGCTGAGCCAGACTTTCAGATACGTACATTGGAAAGATGAAAGGCCACAGACAAACTACAACAAGGGAAATTCCTCCTGAATACTAGAATTATGGGTTTTTTTCCCCCCTCCCATCAGGGTGATCAAACATTGCGACAGATAACCCAGAAATGCTCTACAACAATCCTGAGCAGCCTGATCTAACTTTGAGGTTAGATCTAACCTTCAAATCCCTCTCTCCATTGAGCATGGGATTAGACGAGACGACTTTCAGAGGTCCCTTCCAATCTGAATCACTTGTGAGCCTGTGATTCCTGCTTCCAACTCAGACCATTTTATCTATAGCCATCTTTTAATTATAGTGTGATAAAAATCTAGGAAGACATGGAATATTCCTTCTGAAGTCTCACAGAACTACGTAAGAGAACACGACCAGATCTGTAATGATGATTTTGTGATCTTCACAGGCTGTATTCTCTTTCTGGCAGGGCTACAATTTGGAGGGTCTCACCAAGAACTCTTGCCTCAGAATCTTTACAGTCAGGGAACAGGCTATCATCCAGTACTGGCTAGTCAATGGTACATAGAAATCATCTTGCTTTGCTATTTTTCTTACAGTATGAGTGACCTCCAGATAAACAAATTACCTAGGTTCTTGAAGACATTCCAGCTACTACAAAACAGCAGGTAGGGAATGGCCAGCTGAGGTGCACCAGACAACGGTGATAGCTTGGCCTACTTTGCAAGTAAACGTATGAACTTGGCTCATGTTTTTTACCTGAACAGCTGCTGTCTCCAGCAGAACTCTCCATGTGTCAGTCAGAAACTTTTATGCTTTTTTGTTACAAAACGAGTACCTTTCATTACAGGATCCCTTTCTCTCAAGATCACAATGCATAAATACTTCAAAACTGAGAAGTAATAACTTCTCAAGAAGTCAATTGCTCCTCTGCTGGAGGAGAAGTACGGTTCAAGGTGGCCATTCCCAGTCTCAGCAGCCCATGCAGACTCATGAAGTGCGTGCTTCAGTGTGAGCAGCAGCCCTCACTGCTGCACAACCATCAGTTATTAGACACCGGCACTGTGTAGAAACTGCAAATCCTCCACAGGACTGGAGACACAGCTATGTCCATTCCATATTTCACTTGTACTAAGGATTTGGAATGGGTAACTTCATAATTAGCTTCAATTTAAATGACTTATATTCATGTTGTAAATGGCTAGTATAAAGATCCTGTATGCAATCTACAAGGGCTGCCCTGAAAGTAATGCCTCCTATTTTATTATGCTGACTCACAACATCAGAGGCAGTTGTTGGTGGCACGGCAGTAGAGGTTCAACCTTCCCCCAGTATTCTGTAACATTTTGTGGCCATGTAAGAGATGGCAGCAGAAGGGAAGTTTGATACAGAAGTATGTATGAAGCAAAAGTGTGGAAGTGAATTCCTCCATGTGGAAAAAATGGTACCCACTGACATTGACACTTGCCGAACGTTGATGGAGACCAAACAGTGGATGTGAGCACAGTGAGGCGGTGGGTGGTTTGTTTCAGCAGTGGTGACAGCTATGCGAAAGATGAGCCACGTTCCGGATGTCCATGCACAGCTGTCACATCACAAAATGAAGAGCATGGCGATCAGCCCATCCATGCAAAGCAGCAGATTGCGACCAGCAAACTGTGTATGGAGCTGAATATCAGCTTCAATGTATTGGAAACAATGGCAACAATGAAACATCATAAAAAGTTTGTGCCTTGTGGGTCCTACAAATACACAGGAACAGAAAGAACACTGTATGTAAGTTTGTCAGGACCTTTTGAACCAATACGAGGCCGAAGGCGACAGTTTCCTGGACTGCATTGTTACCAATGACAAGACATGGTGTCACCAGTAAGAGCTGGAGTGCAAACGGCCATCCATGGAGTGGTGATGTGAATTCCCCCTAGAAGAAAAAGCTGAAGACGCAGCCCAGGTACAGTGCTGTGCACTGTCTTTTGGGTTAGGAAAGGGGTGGTCCTGCTGGATTTCCTGGAACCTGGACCAACCATCAACTCTGATCACTACATCGCAACACTGACTAAGCTGAAAGCTCAAACTTGCAGAGTCAGGTCAGGGAAGAAGACAACCTTCTTGTTGTTCAAGATGATAACAACAGGCTCCATACCAGTTTGGAGACTGTGGAGCACACTGCCAGTCTTGGCCGGACTGTCCTACCACACCCACCATATAGTCCAGATTTGGCATTTTCTGACTTCCATCTGTTTGGGCTGATGAAAGATGGACTGCATGGGCAACATTTTCCTAGCAAGGACGCCATCATAACAGCTGACAGAGCTGTGGGTCACCTCCGCTGGTGAAAATTTTTACGAGTGTAGCATGCAGGTTCATTGTTCATGACTGGGAAAAATGCATAGCTAATGGTGGTGACTTATGTTGAAAAATAGAGTTCTGTAGCTCAGATTTTGCTCTATCCAATAGTGTTATTGTGCTCTTTGTATTTGTTGTAGTTTCCATGGAAATAAATGGGAGGCATCACTTTCAGGGCAACCTACATAGAAGGATAATTCCTCCCCACAAATCTGACAAATGCTATCCGACAGCAAGAGTTCTCAGTTGTTATCCACAGTTCAACCCAAAGCCTTAAAATGCTACAACCTTATTACAAGAGATTTGCTTGAGAGAAGTGTTCAATAAAGCAAAAGAAAGGTTTGTGAGATTAAACAATTTTTTTAATACTAGAAGGTACTCTTACACAGCCAAGGTTTTATCCCTGAGTCAAACTGAGTTGAAATAGTCTGCTGCATTTCAGAAATAAAGTTCTAGAAATCATCCACAGATACTGGCTCCTTGTAATCCACTATGTAGCTGTAATTTTGCAAAGGAAATTTCACATGAAACCGCAGCTAGTCAAAAACTGCTGCTTGCACTGAAAGCTTCTCAGAAGTATCTTTTTATTTACGCTTTTTCATTGCCCATTCAAATTTTATTTGAATCCACTGGAATGCAGTTATATATTAAGAAATTGCTAGGTTTGCCTAAGGTTAACACTTGCTGACTTGCTCCAGTATTCTGATGCAAGTTAATTCCCTCACAGGTCAGTTGCCAAAACCGTATCTTCTGAATACAATGTCAGTAGAGTTGCTCAGATCAAGCCACCTAAGAAAGGCAATTCAATTAACATGGCCAGCTTTTCAGGAAAGCATATTATAAGCACTCAAAAATAAAAAAATCCATCTACATAGCTGTAGAGGGAGTAAACTCAATGAAGTCTGATGAATAGCTGGAAAGGGAAGGAGGGAAGGACGCATCTTCAGCTTGTGCAGCTATGTCTGTAGCCAACATCTGACTCCACTTTCAAATTTATGATCTACTTCTTTTCACTAACAAGCTCTGATTTTAATTCAAACCAAGCAGAAAGACAACATTAAACACACATATGCAGAGCTATAGAAACACTGAGGATGGAAGGGATCTCTGTAGATCATTAATGCCACCCCTTTGCTCAAAGTAGGGCTAGCTACAGCAGGGTGCCCAGGGGTGTGTCCAGCTGGGTTTTTACTGTCTTACGGAATGAAGAAGGCACAGCCTCTCTGGGCATCCCGTTCCATTTCTTGACTACCCTCATAGGTTTCTTTTTTTCTGTATTTCAGTTTATGTCCATTGCCTCTCGCCCTCCTGGGCACTGCAGAAAAGCGTTTGCAATGCCATCAGGTATCTATACACGTGGATTAGTCTGCCCAGCCCCAAAGGTTCTAAGCTGTAAGCCAAACAGTCCCAGCAGCTCTCAGCTTCTCTTCATTTTCAGATGCTCCAGCCCCTCCTCCCCGTGGCCCTTCGACAGACTCACTCGAGGATGTCCAACTAATACCTAATGGAAGTACTTTCATTTATTTATTTATTTTCCCTTTTGAGATCTGTTCAAGAAGTTTGGAAGACAACATTTTTTTGTGTCTTTTTGGTGTAAATTAAAGATATAAATTACTGAGCCTTGGTGTGATGATCATCCGTTTATTGTGGATACCAGATCAATGCCACGCACAACAGGAGTTAAGCACCACCTCAGCAGACCATTTGAGATTGTGAGTAGAAAAAGATTCAAGTGACCAATTTGAATTCAAGAGTAATACCCACAACATAATATTTCTGGCATTATGCTCAATGCCAGAATAACAAAATTATTATCTCTTAGCTCTATTACTGAAATTGCACTTTAAGACTTCTATCAAATAATAATGTGATACACAAAACCGTAAGTCTTTTAAAAAAATCACTCCCGCGCCTATCACTAATCTCGTTCCCTTTCCAGTAACTATAGTTTTGGAGAAGAGAGAGATTGGAAGGCACTTGAAAAGCTCTAATTAGGAATCAGGTCAACTGTAAAATAACCGTAGCTTCCGCTTGCACCTAAAATAAGACAGCAAACAAAGGGCTAGGATAAATCCAATACAACATCCCTCAAACATTTATTCACTGTAATAACATGTACTACTGTATATCTAAATAAGTAACTCAGAAGAGCAGAAATGTAACTCCTGCCTTATTTTATTTCTTATTTCTGCACTGATTTCCTTCTGGAACTCTCTGAAAGTTTCTACTTTTCTACTTCAATAAGCCTTGTATCTCTTGGTACCACAGTAAGTTGGGCACTCTGAATAGAAAGAAATAGCAGCAATTACTTTGAGAAGTTTGGCTCACTTCCATGATGGAAAGAATGTGCATGCTCAGCACTAGAACTTCCCTGAGCTCATCTTGGCTACCTCAGAAACACTTTCTCGCTGTTGCAGAGGCAGTGAAGTTGTTGCTAGCTTATCTGAAAGGTAAGGAAGACCTTCACCTTGAGTCAAATCCCAATCTTTCTTCAACAGGTATGCAGCTGATTAAAGAGACAACAGATTTCCTATTCACCAGGTGACATCCAACAAGGTAAAGGGTGGGGGAAAAATACAGATTTGTGCCGTGGATTTCCTAAAGACAATCTTCTTGCTTGCTCCAACAGGTATGGCAGGAAAAACATTTAACCGTGATCCCAACATTTGAACTACCACTATATTAGCAAAAGGAGAGAATATAGAACACAGCCACCACTGCAACATACCTCCAGGACAAAGCTCCGCTCTTTTGCAACTGGGTATCGCTCAAGTAATTGGAAGCACCATTTTCTCCATGCCTTTTGCTACTGGAAATCTGTCATTTTTTCCTCTGATCAACCTTTCTTCTTTAAACCACTAAGCACTAGGATCTTAAGTTGTTCATCCTTGAAAGAGCATTTTGTTTACACGTTCAGTTCCGTTATTAAAACACATTTTAAAGAAGTAAGGCTCGTATTTCAGAGGACCAATCTACCGTATGCACACCGAGAGGAAGGCTCTGACTCTAGCATATTTCAAACTACTTCACTGAAGAAATGTATAAAAGTTTCATGTACAAATTTTCACTTTAAAAATAACAAGTGGAATTCACTCCCTTAGCACTAAGCTTCCAGAATGATTCTTTCACAACAAATTCTGATTTACCTTCTGAAATTGCAAAGCGTATTTCTATGCTTTTAAATTTAAGGCAAGTCAACATCCTGATTTTTTTTTCCAGTCATCATCCACTATTAAATATCGATATTTAAGGAACCAAAAGGGCGAGCACCAAACAAACAAACAATGCTTCCAGCACATTTAAACAAGAGCGCTTCACACCATTTACTATGGTAAGGCCCTTTTTAAATAAACGTGTGACTCACTGTTTGTTTTCTTCACCAGGAGGTGGAGTCTTGCCATGCCCCTCCATTACAAAATCCTCATGTTCCATCTGCAAAGGCAAGCATTGCAGGTCAGAAATCGGTGGAGCAAAACGCACATCACCTAAAGTGGCCCTTTTCCATAGGCAACGACTTAAGGCAGCCACTTTATCAGAGCGACTGGTCCAGAGCAGACCATGTAGTTTCTTAGCAACATATGTTCATCTCCATCCCCATTGCTATGGTATCATTTTATTGCACAATTCTCAGAAAATCTTACAAGGGAAGAAGAACGATTTAACGGTAATAGCAGAAGACTTATCAGTCAGGATATCTGCATCCTAAATCTTGCTCTGTTATGGACTTCCTTCATCATTCTAAGTACGACTTCTATCGTTTCTTCCTTACATATTAAGTAGAAATTAAAAAAATAAAAGAAAAAAACACGCAATTGTCTATCATGATCTCTTAAAAATTTTTTTTAAAGAACCTCATTAATCACAGATAGAAACTGCTGTAAAAACAGAGTATTTCTTGTGAAAAACAACTTTTATATGGAAAAGACTTTCACTGCACATGCCTAGCTTAGTTAGCAGGGTAAAAAAGAGGCCTGAGGGAACCTCAAATAAATGCTGTTCCAATGACAACATAAGGTAGGCATTTCCTTTGGCTCACATGATAAAAGATTCCAAGGGCACTAAGGAAGTTTTCTGTTTAATTGTTTGCCTTTTAAATACAATTTTAGCATACATTTTCAGTAATTTCTTTGGCCAGAAAGAGGAATTACATTATATTTGATTGTTAATTATGCACGCTTCATTTAATTACTTCATTCAGCCAGAAGCCCTTGCAAAGGTAGCAGAATATTCTTCTCTTTCTACAGAAAATCAACGCATGCACTTAGTATTTTACAGAAACATCCAGGCATACAGTCAGCAACACTCTCCTTTACATGAAGTCAGCAAGCAGGCCACACCGCAGTGTTCAAGAAGCCATACAACAAATAAAGCAAATAAATCCTCATCACACACGAATCCATGATCCACTACATTACACTGGGAATGGAAAGTAGAGTGACCACTGTTCTGTCAGTAAAGATAACATAATTTAGCTATTTCTTTAAGCAGGAAAACATCAACAAAACACACACAAAAAACCCTCACAAACCAATCAACGACCACTACACTTTCCCTTGTGTCCCTACTCTAAGAGTCAGCTTTACTCATTTCTTCCTTTATCCCACTGACAAGTCAAAAACACTGACAAAAAGCATTATCTGCACATTGACATCTAAAAGGAGAACAGAAATTACATTTTTTGCCTGCACAGACACAGCCCTAAGCAAACACCAAACGAACTGAGAAACTATAAGCTGGTAACAACATCCAGAAGACAGCCCATCAAATCAATGTAAGGCAATCCCACATTTGTAAATACGTACCCATGCAACCCACAGTCAAAACAGCAATTTTGTTTAAAAGCAAAAAAATTTTTCATTACAGCTTTGTGAACAACTCACGCTCTTAGGCGTGTATTCCCATCGTCTCGAACACGGTAAGATCTGCTCCTACCTCAGCCTACGCTGCTCCTCAAGAGCTCTCACATCCGCACTCAAACCGTCAAGTGGGAGAGAAAGGTGTTCCACTAGGTGTATTGTTCCAAACGTGAACAAAAAAAGTGGGACAGCTGGTAAAATAGCTACGGATTAGCAGGCACATAGCAAACAGCATGGTTCTACCAGTGAGGGTAAGTGTTTAATAACAGTTACACAGCCTGGAAGCAGGAGGTGTTCAGCGTGCTTTACTCTGTGCTCAGGTGAGCCGAGGAACGGCTCTTGCTGGTGTGAGACAAATGCAATTCAGAGGAATGGTAAATAAGGGAACAGTTTGAGGCCAGTACTAGGAGGAAAGACGAAAGACAGTGTTTGGGAGTAAAGGAGAGTTACATACAGCATATACAGTGCTAACCTGACGATACTCTCACATAAAACACAAATTCCATTTAATGGAGCTGTAGGAGAGGAGAGATTGTAAAAACTCAGGTATAAAATCAAAAAGATTTTAAAACCAACAAAAATTTAGAAAGGGACAGGAATTTTTTTTATTTGATCATAAACGAGAAACCTGAATGAGAACCGGAACGTTAGTAGATCACCACCAAGGCAAGGCAATTGCCAAACTGTTGCCAATAAAAGCACTACTTTACTACAAATTTCAAGTAAATTATGCTAGTAGCATAGCTGTTCAAGAACACTATTATCTAGCATGCATATCTTTCAAAATTACCATTTCAAAGGGAAGAAGTAGGCAAATAATTAAGAACCACAAATCACCTAGGCCAGAGACAACATTCTTATAGGTCCAGACACAATCTGCTACAAAGCAACTGAAAAACCGTCAAGATCTACTTTAAATATGAATCAGGTAGCTGTACTTCAGCCACTAGGTGGAATTATCTGAAATGACTAAAATCTGCATTATAAAAAAAAAAGAGAGCTAGGCTTCTTAGAGGAAGGCAAAGTCTTAGGAGAAGTTCACCAAGAAAATTAATCACAGAGCAAGAAAGTACGTAGGAACATGGAAAGTGTTGAATACATGAAATAAAGATTAATTGCTAGGTTTTCATTGTGGAAAAAAAGCTAACAATGAAATGCCTCAGGACACTAGAAGGGGACATGGGAACTTGAAGAAACTGAGCATCAGGGAACTAGAAAACTGTGATCGAATGGATGAACAGCTAGACTGGTAAAAACAGCTGGGCAGTCAGCGTCAGAGGAGAGCAGTTAATGAGTTGTATGCTACCTGGAGACTGCTAACAAGCAGGGTGCTACAGAGGTCCGTCCTAGGACTGACCCATTAAGCAGCTTTCCCAGTGACCTGAAGGGCCAATAGGGTGTGCTCCGGTCCGGTTTTTAAGATGATGCCAAACTGGGATGGTCAGGCCCAACCAACATGCCAGGCTGTCATTCAGAGGGACCTAGACAACAGGAACTGTGAATTCAGACAGGACAACTGTGAGCACCACACCTGAAGGGCCTGGCAAGGATACCGGCCGGAGAATGACAGGCTAGAAAGCAGCTCTGTGGAAAAGGTCTTGGCAGACAGCAAGTGGATCATGAGCCAGCAGTGTGCCCTGGCTGGAAAGGCCAAGAGTATCCCAGGCTGTATTAATGGGAGCCTTGCCAGCAGATGAGGGAACTGAATATTCTCTCTACTCAGTGCTCAATAGATCGATGTTTGGAATAATGCACCTAGTTTTGGGCCCCACAAGAAAACATCCATGAAGTGAACCAATTTTTGCAGTAGAGATCACCCAGATGCTCAGGGCTGCAGCATTTGCCCAGTGAGGAGAGGCTGAGGGAGCTGGGCTTGTCCAGCCTGGAAAACAGATGGATTCAGGGAGACCTAACTGCACCTGCAAGGAGATCAGCGAAGAGCCAGGATCACCACAGCAGGGCATGGTGGAAGGACAAGAAACCATGAACACAAGTTAGAACAACTCTAAGAACGAGAGATCTGAATAAAGAAAGATCTGAGGCAGAGGGAAGACTATACGTGAACAAAGGCCAACGTTTGGGCTTCAGATCTGCCTTAACACAAGACAACATATGACCAGTGCAAGCACAAGAAAACAGTTTAAGTGTTGTAACAAATGCCACTCCTTCACTACAATTTAAATAAAACCTAACCCACACACAAAAGCAACACAGACATACAGTTATTTGTAAAACATATTAATTAATAAGCAATTTGTTGTACAAACATAACTTGCAACACTATATTTTGAGAGTCCTTTAAGACTGTATATGCTTTTATCTGCATAAATATGAACATTTCTTTGTGTACTAGAGGACTACAAAACATGAACAGTACAAGCTCTTCTGTTTCTGACAAAGTTCTGTTTCATTTTTACAAAGTGAAAAGGACGGGGCTTTGAGCAACCTGCTGCAGTGAAAGAGGTCCCTGCCCATGGCAAGGGGCTTGGACTAGACAAGCTCTGAAGGTCCCTTCCAACCCAAACCATTCTGTGATTCTATGTGGCAGGCTGTTCCATAGGGCTGATCCAGCACAGCCCCTATTGGCAGAACCCTGCCTGTAATTGTTTCTTGTTTGCCTCCATATGGTAAATATCATTTGATGATCAATGACCTGTATTTTTCACTTTCAAATTTGGATTTTTTTTTTCTTTTTTCTTTTTTAGGAGGGTGCTTTTTGTCAGAAAAAGCTACATGGTTTATTTCTTTGCTTGACATTTGAATGTCAGAAGTGCTTTACTGAGTAGTTTATCTTAATTTAAAGAGATGCCTCTGAGAACAAAATTAATAAACAAACTGCCCACGGAAAATTCCATGGATGTTATTTGCATTTTTCTAGAATTACTTCTTATGACCTCACTAATTTATTCACTAGAATTACTTTTGAAATCAAAAAAATACACACAAATGAAGATATTTAGGTCTTACTTTCCCAATGACAATAGTAGCACCCCTTGCAGAAAAGATGAGAACGTAGCATTTAAAGCTATGATTAAGTGACTACCTGTGGATGAACTGAAAAGAGGAACAGTGCTCAACAGCCAGAATTAGATGGAAAAATTGTTCTTTTCCTCCTCCGACCATAGTTATCATAAAATGTGTATGGATGCTTCTTCTTCCAAATAGTCTCTCAGCCCCTCTTCACTCTATCACCACAGCATCATGCCCAGCACTCTTTTCCTCCTCTTTTAAGGAAGCAGGAGCCCAGATTCCTTGCTGAGTTTCAGCCATACACAGTGTACAGCAGCCACATCAGAGCCAGCTCACTGCAAGCATTTTGAAAAGGCATAACCTAAGCCCCGACTTAAACAGACAGGAAATACAATTATCCTGAGTAGGTAGAAAGAGATTGGAAGGTGGAGGTAAGAGAAAGCTCTTTTACCTACTGCATATCTCCCAAGGAAAGAAGGAAAGCTGGAACGGCCGAGGGTCTGACGAACTTCAGTGCCTCTTAAAAGAACTGCAGGGGGAGCCACGGGCTCCAAGAACCAAAGAAAAGTGCACTCCACACCTGTTTCTCCTGGCAAGAGATGGTGAAGGCTTCAAGACTCTGGCAGCTGGGAGCAGGAGCCAGAAATAGACCCTTAAACAGCAAGGGGGGGGAAGTCGATAGAAAACCTCCACTTATTGAAAAAGGAACTGCAAGCTGTCGAATTCCGTATTCTATTGTTTCAAACTTTCTTTCTTTAAAAATCCAAGCATCTGAACATCCAAATTTTTACAGATGCTTATACACTGAGTGATCTAAATACAAGAAGACAAGTTTTATCTAAGTTTTGAAAGGTATTCACAATTAGACAGTTCAATCCTTAGCTTCTAAAGAATGAGATACACCAGTGGGATCTTAGACATCAGAATTACTACTTTATTTCCCCCCCCTCTCCAGAAGTGCAACAGCTGTTACCACATTTTATTCTACTCTTTCTAAAAATATTTTCAGTGAAACCCTAACGGATTTGGTTAATGAGTACACCTAGTCTGGAGTTTCTACATAAAGTCCTGCTTGAGATATCTTGAAGGGTTAGAAAGCTTCCACAGCAAAACCCTCATCTGCCGCAATCGCTGATGTCAGAAAGAACACTTTCCTAACAGGATCCAACATCTTCATCAAATATCCTAGCCCACCAAAACTGAACTGAGCATAAGAAAACCTAACTGCCTTCTCAGGAAAAAGACAAACCCTTGTAAGAAGCCCTCCACCTGTCACAAAAAGCTAGTCACAAAAAGCACTATTTTGTCTTTTTTCTTCACCAGTTACAGAAACACATGAATGCAGCTTCATCAGAGAGCTGCTGTCACTACCTTTGCCCACTCATTCAACAGACCCTTCGCAACACTTTTAAAAATTTTACTTTCTAAATAAAAAAGGACAGCAAGCAGCCCCCCGAGTGAACGTGAGACAAAGTCTCAAAACAATTTTCACTTATTTGCATCTCCAAAGCACGAACTGAAAACCTTATCTAGCGTATCACTAGACTTCCTTCGCTGAGGAACAGCCAAGGTCAAAAGCTGCTGTCTGCAGATTGTGGCAACTTACTTCCCGTGCTTCAGCTTAATTGCACGCAGCCTGCTGCAGGTCCAGCTGAAGACCGACACATCTGGTGTTTCACCACGACTGCTGCTTTAAGACCAGAGCACCTTCCTACTCACCGGGAGCAACAGAGCTGCAGCGCACACGCCATCAGCATTTCTTTTGTCTCACTAACACTTGCTTTAAGGAGAATTTCACAACCCAATCATTAAAATCCAAGCAATTAGTCACTAGTCACTTGCTTGCAGTTGTGGAAACTATACATGCCAAGCTGTTAGAAGGACCTGTCGGAAACATCAGACAGTTTGAGGTCTAACAGAAATGCAGTCACTACTACAATTGAAAGGAGAGCTGAGTCACCTCTCTGCCTGCCTCAGTAGAAGCATTTTGGAAAAACTGAACTAAGGGTAAATTTTACTTGTTAGCAACAGATAAAAATTTCTTTAATTAAACTTTAACATCCTTTAATAAAATCGGTGCAATCTAGCTGCAAACACTTTAATAATTTCCTTAGGAATAAATTTCTGTTCAGCACGCTAGCATCTCAAAATGTGCACAGCATAGCACAAACTGGTTGGCACTAATGAGTCCCAGAGCAAACTTTTGAGATTTAACCTTAATTTCAGTACACAGCTGAAAACACTCTGAAAAGTTTAAATTGCTATTTCTAAATTAAAGGGAAAAAATAAAATTAAAAAAGCCCAGAGCCCTTAACTTTCCTTTTTCTGAAGTGAGGAAGAAAAGCATTTTCCTGAACTATACACAGGAAAATCTTAGAGACAAAGATATGTAGGAGAAGTCATCTGAATTTCTGGGCCCTTTCCGGGTTTTTCTGTATTGCACAGCACTGCGACGTCACTGAATAATCACTTGAACCTATTTCTACCTTTTTTTTTCCTTCTTGTCAAAGCACAGCCCCAATACACAACAAAACACCAACACAAGATGTGAACCAGCTCCTAGCCTCCTCACTACTTGCTTGAAGCTTCTCATCAGCATCTAGATGGAGCATTTCACTGTTATTACCATCATGCAGTCTTAGCTGGTTTTCCTGTTAGTAAAAAGAGAAGTGAAAACTTACTGCTGTAATCCTACAGATGACAACCATGTTCGGCATCTCCCTGCTCATCACAGACTATTCTTTTGAATAGTGACACACTTAAAACTCATCTGATTACTATTTAAAACCACTTATCTGGTATCTGTGTTTGGGATATGCAGCCTAATGGTACTTTAATTCCTGACTCACTGAATGTTACATTAACTACAAATGCCAACATGGTAACGTATACCAAACATGTATCACCATTACAGGGCAACAGGACAGCGACAGCTCAATTCATCATTAACAACAGAGAATTTACGTAACTCAGAACATGTAATTTGTTTCACTTAAGCACCAAGTACACATTAGTGGTTAAAAGACAAGAAATCTTCTTCTACCATCAACTCCAACTTACCATCTGCACTTGCAGAAATAAACTGTGCCCCACGTACGTTCAGTGAGCTGAGATTTAAGAGAGCTTCTTTTATTGATGGGCTAGAATTTTTGTAATCACTGAGATCTGAGAGAGCTTAAATATATATATGCTAGGTGCCTATAGATGAGAACTATTGAAGAATTCTTGGTCATTGAGTTCATTGTACTTTTGATGGTGGAAAAAAATATTTCTGAAAGGTTTTTTTAGTTCTTAATTGGCAGTGGATGCCCCCTCTCTGGAAGTATTCAAGGCCAGGCTGGATGGGGCTTTGAGCAACCTGGTCTAGTGGGAGGTGTCCTTGCCCATGGCAGGGGGGTTGGAACAAGATGATCTCTAAGGTCCCTTCCAACCTGAACCATTGTATGATTTTCTATGCTAACTTTTGTGATGCTTATACAACCTAATATTCTATGAAATACGCAGCAGCTTAACATGAACTCCCCACTAAGCTTAAAACAAATAGCTTTACGAATATAATGACAAGAGTCACACATTGGAAACGCTAAAAAGGTCAGGACTCCAGCCACTTTTCCTCCTGTACTGCGAAGAAAGAATAAAAAACACTTCCTTAATTAAGACATTACTCAGATGCGAAGAATTTCAAATGCAACAACTTAATATATACAATAATTCCTCCGAACCTTGGTCAGGAGGCACTCGGGCACTCTGTCATGCCTTAACTTCAGTGACATACAGAAATCTCTTTGGTGGTTGAAGGTGTGTTACTGGAAAAACAGTTCGGTGCTGCAGACAGGTGGGTATCTAGAATGCCAACAGTTCAGTAAATCCAGGCTCAAAACGTACTAAATTCTCTGAATATAAGCAGAAGAGCTCTCCGTCTCCAGCGCCACAGCTGATGATGGGTCCCATCCATTCGCTAGTGTGTTCTGTGCATACATAAAATGGATCTCAGAAAAAGCTGGATGTAAGAAGAAATGAGTAAGTCACAGCTTTTACTTAACTCACTTTCTGTATTCTTCTTCAGATAAGTACCATCAGCATTTTTCAAGGCATGAAGTCTAGCTAACTGGTACAACCCTGAAAAAGACTTACATTTCCCAAATATTTAGGGGAAAACCTGACTCAAAAGTCCTTGAACAACTCACTCCCCACCACTGCTTTGAGCAGCCACTTGTATGCTGCTCAATGACTTCAGCCAACTGAGTTTACAGTTAATTTACTATTTATGGTGCAGACACACATGAACAAGCCATAGCAGTTTAAACACACATCTGCAAGTGGCTGGTATTTTAATATACACACTGTTAACCACCCTGACAGAGAAGAAAGGAAACAAATTAACTGCTCTCTTCTCCTTCCATTTGGAAAGCCAGAGGGTGCATTACCACAAAAAGACAACTGGCACAAACAACAAAGAATTTTCAATGGACTGAGAAAGCAAATGATAATCAGAATTACTGAAAACTAAATTATGCTTTTGCACTATGCACTGTATCACCTTCACTGGGCCACAAATGCTGTTTGTTGGGACTGACTGAAAGCAACATAAATCAGGCAAAGCGGTGCAGAAATTATTCGGCCCTAAGAGATCTGACCTGACAGGACAGAACTTTGTCTCCTGTGAACACAGGAAAAAAAAATCGCTGTGTGGACTGTAAACACAGAAACTGCTACTGGCCCAGAAAGTCCCTGAGTAACAAATAGCTGGAGGCTGTGAGCTCTCTGCATGTATACATCAGCCCTGCTTTTAGCCTCTTACCTAGGCACTCACTTTTGACCACTGTCAAAAACAAACAAACAAAGCTTCCTCATTTCTCCAGTGATCAGAATGTAAATGCAAACTCACTTCAGCTGCAATGGAGACACTGCCAATGCTGATGGCTGGCTTGTGTAATTCTTTCCAAATTTCTCAGGGTTATTAAAATTGGTGAGATATCCAACAAACTACCAAACCACTGCAGCACCTGTACACGCCTGCAGGAAACCTGGACTTTACTTGCTTCCTTCCATACATCAGAAAATTGTCATCAAACAAAAAAACTCAAATGTCAATGGAGTAAGTTATTTTTCTAGGAATCACAAATGAACGCTCTGTGTCTGCCGAAACCTATCAATATGATTTTAGAGTACTGCTATAATATTTCCTAGCAACCTAATTCCACACGGGCTGACTGCAGTTGTAGACAGCGATTACATTCTTGTTTCTTCGTAATACCTTCTTCATAATACACACTCCTGTCTACTATTCCAACATCTGAGTGAGTTGACCTAAAAGAAGTGACAGGAAATGCTGATGTCCTTTTCATGTTGCTTTTACCCTCAGGGGAACTGACATTGCACAATGCCTTCTGCAGCGTGCATGTGTCCTCAGCTGTCCACACGCTCTCCAATCTACCAGAATGATGAAGACCATCACTACTATTCTTAGTGGCAAGAAGAAAGGTCTTCTCCACAAACCACATCTCCATTTCTTCCACACACAATGAGAGGGGGGAAAAAGGTTTGAGGAACTGAAACAAATTTACTCATACAAATTTACTCATTACAAAAATACTCATCTAGATCACCAAGTGAAAATGAAACTGCCCTTTTAGAATCTTGCAAATGTATGAAGTCAATGAGATCACTTAGTATTACACTTTTTAATGAATTATCCCAACTAATCAGACTACAGATGATATAGATTCCAAGGGTAAGGAAAGCTTCTATTGTCCATAGCTCAAGTTTCTTCCCAAATATTGCTTTCTGTAAAGCTGAGGGGGAGAGGCAGGATTTAAAACATTTATCAATACTTTCCCCACCTGCAAGAACTTAGGTAGCTGATGATACAGAACTTTTACATGTCACATTCATAGGGACTACAGTCAGCGCCAACAACTTTGTAAAGCCTGTGCTGAATGGAGAGGGCAGTAATCTGAAAAGACGGTGGAAACCCCTCAAACTGGGTGCCAATAGTACAAGCCTACAAAGCAGTGATTGTGTCTGTGCCCCAAAAAATCACAGGGTTATACCATGTTAGTCCTCAAATGCAGAGCTCTCTTTTTATTAAGCTAGTGTTACTTTCTTGTTTATTTTGCAAGGTATAACAATTTGCTGGGATCAACTGAAGTTGAGATGCTGTTAGCCAGGAATACACTCCCAAAGAAAACGTTTATGAAAAAGAACATTTGAAGGAATGGAAAAGGTGAGTTTAAACTGAGTTTTATCAGAGACTGATGTATTTTTTCTTGCGAAAACCAGATACACACCTGTTCGCTGCAATGACGTTCCGTACTATTATATATCCTCCATATAAATGTGCATATGAAAAGGCTGGATCAAAGGACAGCCTGACGACAGTCCCGGCAGATCTCAAAGTCAATCTGGCAGATGATGGTATTTCCCAGGGGAAACTAACACATGGTTTTATTAACTTTCCTTTCTGTACCTTAAAAGCACTTGAGAGTATACAGAGGATAGAAAATAGAGGGAGTAATCTTTCAGTCTTGCTATCTATATTTTCAAGATCTTAGTTCTCACTGGGGGTAAAAGAGGTTTCAAACGAGTAATCCATCTCGCCCCTGTCAACTGGCGAAATCCTGCCCTTCACATTGAATGAATTTCTCTGGGAATGTTCAAGCACCTAGGCTAGGAACAGCATTCCTTAACAGTAGGTTTTTCCACAAATTCCTCAATGTCTTTCCTTTGTTTACAATGGCTGTTTTATAAAGCTGGCAGACCCCGATAACACATCCTAATGGATAGCTCTTTGCTACAAAGCCCTGAAATTTTGAAAATCAAGGCTATAAACTGACAAGCAGCTTTTTCTCCCCCTGTAGAAAGGTCCAAGCATGAAGCGTTTTTGTTATGAGGTTCTTCTGTTCGCCACAGTGTTAAGGAGAAAAAATGCAAACAAAATCTATGCTCCCCTTAGTGGATTATGTTAACTTCTCTTTAAAAGGAGTCTGATGTAACATTTTTACAGGTTTTAAGAATATGTCACCAAAAGGATAGACAACTTTATTAACCTAAGATTTAAGTGAAGTCCACTCTTCACTGAGAGATTAATAGACTTATTTTTTACTTTTGTTAAAAGTTACCTTTGTGCTCAGACCTGTTCTTAAACTGCTGTCCTTCTGGAGAAGCATACAGCACACGCCTGCTGGGTGGAACGCTTCCCTGCTTCCAAGAGACTTGACAGAATATTTTATACAAAGACTCCTACAACTCATGTTTCAGATGATGGAAACATACCCTACATATCAGGGAACAGAAATGTCAGAGGATCCATGAGTAACCTCCTAGCAGACCTAAAAAATGGATAAGTAACATGTTTCAAAACTATGCTTAGTGACTTATAAAAGCAAAATAAATTTTAAAAAAGACTCTTCTGGACCCAAAGGAGAGGCAGCAGGAAATTAAGTTGAAAACTCTGAGAGCTCTGACTAGTCAGGTATTTATAAGAGTACCCTGAGGTTGAAGCTCTTGTAACAAGCCAAAATTGTCAGGAGTAGCAGGGATTCACACTGCAAGAGAAACCACTAAGCCTGCAAGCACCAGGTATCAGAAGCCAGTACAAGACTGGAAAACAGAAACAGCTTTTTTTTAAATTTTATTTTATTTTTTAAACTACAGCATCACAGCATTTTGTTAATTTCATCACTGTATAGGCCTTCAGCCTGAATGTTTTAAATTATTTAGTGCCATCTGGATAGAAACCCATTTCTGTATCACTAACTAGTACTCCAAGGCCCAGAGATACAGGTGTCAAGGTTCTGGACTTTGTGTTAACTACCCAAATACGATTTCTTCTTACTGTGTTAACTGAAAAGCCCAAAGACACTGGCCTAACTTTTGGCAATCTCAATCAAGTGGCATCGACTATCAAAAACTGAGCATGGCTTATCCAGAAACTGAGTGAGTGAAACACTCCTTATTTATAACTATCAGGTACCTTCCAACTGGCAACACTCCCTCCCAACAGTGCTTCCTTCTACATCTTAAGTTTCTGTTTCTAAATATCAAAACATGTAATTTATCAGCTCAAATACAAACGCTATTCTGGCAGGCTTAAGTTTCCTCAGTCTCAATAGCTCAAATCTCTGAGTAAGTGTTGTGTACTTTTTAACCTTTTCATCATCTCCGTGTGAATGCCTCAGGACGGAACAACCACAGTCGCCATCAGTAGAGTTCTGAAGTGATTTAAACAGAAAGAAAATGCTGGTTCACAATTAGACATTGAGAGGCAAGCAAAATGAGAGCAGGCAGGCAATAACATAAGGTGAAGGTTCTCAATGACAGATAAGAACAGGTGGGCAACTTGGAATAAAACGATTACCAGGTAACTTTCTTGAGACAGCTTGATGAGTGGCACTGAACAGTGAGACTGAATAACAGGACAAACCTCAATTTTTGTGTTGCTGGTTGTGAAACTGTCACCTCAGAGTATGGAAGCGTAACCTACATTTCTAGGGCACCTGTTCAGTACCTATCCATTGCTTCCATTACTTTTCTATACATACTGAATAAAAATTCAAACAAATAAATGCACACACCACACAGTAAAAAATGTTTCTTACCTCTTCCCTGCACCTATTAGGAGTAAAGCACTATTACAGAACAACATTTTTCAGCAAAATTTTCTTTAGCTAGATTTTCATCATACAATGTGGGCAGAATTAGCTATTTTTCCTCCTTTCTCTCCTACAATGCTAAATCAAAACCACAACTCATAAATGCCCTTCTACACAACATGCAGGTCAACACCTTTTCTGCAAGTTCACAGTTTTCTAGTTTGAAAGATGAAGGATTATCAGGGTGGGAGGGCAGAAATTTTACAACACTCGATATGAACACTTTAATTGCATTATTTGAGAAAGATGTTTGCAATAATCTCAAAATCTCTGCCAGCATTGAAATAAATCAAAAAATATTCCAAATCAAGCATAAACTTCTAGCTCCCCCCTGCAATATTTCACAGCAAAGGAACAATTGAGAAACGAAGTTGAAGTGTTGTCTGGGCAACAATCCTTAACAGATGGATGAAAGCAGCTGAAAAGAAATCAGCCATAAAAAAGAAGCTCAGTGGTTGTTGATATTGACAAACTACCAAGGCTGCTAATGGAAAAAGCCCAATAATCCTACGTGGTAAATCAGCTACTGTAAACTGTAACTAGGAAAAAAAATAATAATCCAAGGAGCTGGAGAGGTTGTTAGGTTTTAAGCAGAAATTTCTTAAAGAGAGTAAAGGGAGGGGGGAAAAAAAAGATCCTGAAAAGACAAAAACCAGAACCTTCCCTCCACCAAAGTACCTTTTATAAAGCAAAAGATACTGGCTGTATGATATCCATGCAGACCACACAGATAAAAACATACCCAATATTCTGTCAAATGAAGCTTCCACATCTGCCAAATATAACCACACTTTTTACAAAATGAAGCTCATTTAAAAAAGCTTACGTTTGCCTATGTTCTTTTCCCTCTTTGTGTCATTATTATCATCTAATAATTGGAATCAGAAGTGTGCTATTGACAGCTGCCTGCTGTCTTTACCATGTTGATATCACGCTAGCAGAAAGCGTGTTTTCTGACAGTGACAACAAGGAAGAAACTGTGAGATCAAACAATGCAGCCAGCTTAGATGAAAAGCACTGGCAAGAGAGCTACCATGACACTAAGGTTCTCCAAATTCAGCCTACAGCGGGGGTGGGAAGGGCGAGACCCACTCTTTGCTGGAAAGCAACCCTGGAAAGAATGAATGACAACAAGATACATTCCCAGAAAAACCTAAAGGGAAAAACTGCACAAAATCCTCAAGTATGCGAAGCTGAGGAGAACAACAGCACAACCCCCACTAGTACAACATCAATCTGTACCACCAGAAACAGCAGGAGCAGTACAAACAAACAACTGCAAAACAAATTTAAAATGTGTGCATTAATACACACAACAAAAACGTTGGAAAAGCAACATTAAGAAAAGGTAAGGACTGAGCCCATCAATGACTTTCTTTAAGCTTAACTACCAAGAAGTTGCCACTGGATTTCTGTTATTCAAGAAGAGCAAAAGCAAGCATGAAGGTCAACATCTGTAGCGATGCTGCCAGGCTGACTGGAGTCAGGCAAGACCACCCCTTCTCACAATGCCAGACTGCAGGGATGACATTTTCTAATCGTACTTCATGCAGTGTTAGTTTGAAGCACGTATACACGTAGCCTTTAAAGTGACCTGCACAGCTCTATGTGAGGCACATTCTTTTCTCCTTTTTCAAACACGGAAGCAAATCTCCTTCTCATTTCAAGGCTTGGTCTTGTTATCTCAGAACAGGACCAGCTCACTAGGAATAAAGTATGGCATCTTTCTGTCCCTACAGGATGACAATGAGTTGCTACATACAATGTTTAAAGTTATTTTGAAGAGTGGTACCATCGAGATGCTAATTCTTGCAGTACCCAAATCCCTACATTCACACATCCATCATGTCTCAGTGAAAGATAATTTTGATATCATCCCTGACACCCCAGAATACTTCACTCAAGCTCACCTCTGCCTAAAACAGGAGAGAAATTCTGGACAGGGGATAAATACCCATCAGATCTCTGAGCATCTTGCACTTAGAAAAGAAAAAAAGTATCAAGCACAATCACAGCAAGGCCATTTACTGCTTAGCAGAAATGCTTCAAGGGCAGCTGATATCAAGGCATTCCAACATGTAGGCCCAGGGCTTTGTCTTCTGAACATAAAGTGGCTTTTAACTTTGACCTTATGTAAAAAAATAAGATCATCTTATGTAACAAGATATAAACAAAAATGGATAAAAACAAATTCTACCATCTTTTCCTCCATCTTCTGCAACAATAGCTTTAGTATTGTTGCTAAAGGCCCACAGACTGAAGAAACAATTTCAAGAAAGAAACCTTGCCTGCTTTTCTTTTATAATTATTCTGGTGGAGACAGTAAGAGATGCTAGGTATCACCACACAAACAGTGATTTCATTCTTCGTATCACTTGCACAGATCTGGTTTTGGCTAGAAATGAATTATCCAGAACAAAGGCTAAGAATGGGGCCTTAACCTGACCTCATACATGATATCACCAAACTCACTGTCACCCAAGTACGTTGAGCGTGCTTCATCAGCAGCAAGTAATCTCATCATAAGACCTATGAGCTGCAGGCTCAATCTCTACAATGTTTAAGAGGAGAGCTTCAAAGGAGCTGCTAATATACCAGATGTCCTTCTAGAGCGCACGTAGGAAATAAAATGCTAGAAGATGACTTCTGTAGATATTGCTTACTGCCTCAAAAATCATTTTTTTTCCTAATTGAAGGCTAAAGAATAGGAAGGTTACAGGAATTACAGAGTGTAAACTGAGGGAAGTCCAAAGAGATCTCTAGGACTTGAATAGGGGTATAAACAGCCAGGGAAAAAAAGCCTCACAGCAGATCCACTGATCTGAACAATAAGGATACCAATAATTATTTATTTGGGCTTTATTTACAGCTTAGTGTTTTGGAATGGATAAAAGGGGAGAAATGAAAGAACCAAATAAAATATGAATGAGTAGGTAGTTATATTAATGTCTTTGAGGCACAAAACTAATTTATTTCAAAAAATCATGTCATCTGCTTGGAGGAGAAGAGGAAAAAAAACAGCAACAAAAGAAACTGAAGCACATTACTGAAGTCTTAAAAAATATTTCTTAGCAAAGAACCTCTGTGAAAATGGCTCATTAGACCATGTAAACGTTTTTAAACAAAGTACATCATTTAATGAGACAAGGCAATGTAGTGAAATATACATTGCCTAAGTTTTTCTAGGACAAACCCTTCAACTGTTATAGCTACGAAGCTCTCCTGAGACCATCAATTGCAGACTAAAGAAACACAGGGGGATACAGTTCAGTGACCAGTCCTGTATATCACAGGACGAGGAGAAGAAATAGAGGTAGTCCTGAAAATGTTTTGCTGAACAAATACTGATTCTGTATAGCTCTGATTCCAAATCTCCTACATCCTCTAAGTGACAACTGCTTCAGGTAATACTGCATGTGCACTTCAGTATTCAAAGTCAGTTTAACTGGCTTTGGAATTTAAGCTCTGTACATTTTTGGAACACCTAACGGTGGGATAAAGATTGTAATTGTTACCACGACACCCAGAATTAAGCATGCCAAAGAAAGGCAAGTTTTTTACTGGAGAAAAAGAGTAAACTTCACAAGAGAGTTACTTCAATATATTTCCTGCAACACAGACAGAAGAAAAAACAAAGCCATGTATCCATACATATATGCACACACACACACTGATTCTGTGTAATGAAAACTAAGCACCAGCGCCCATGCTGCCGAACGCAGGAATTAACTACACCATGATGCTTCCTCTCATCAGTATCCCCCACTGATATTTGTAACCACATCGTTGTCAAGAGAAACACTCAACCATCCAGGTGGGCGTGGGTACATCCACAGATAAGTTTTCATTTGTCAGTTCCTAACCTATCAAGCTTTCCTTCAAAGCCATTTAAAATTAACACAGTTCCTAAAGTACATATGGGACAATCATCAAGGTATTTCTATAATAACTAGTCACCTCCTCGCATGATGAGTAGACCTTAATGTTTTGTTCTATTACAACATAAAACTATGAGAATATCTCCCAGAAAACTACAGCCTGATAATAACAAATTTTAAGTTCTCCAGTTATTCCCCTTTTCAGCTGTAGCCAAAGTGTTGCAGAAAACTACTAAAGTTCATAGATTTTCATGAACTTCAGAAGTTGTATTTTAAAGTGGGTTAGTTTCAAAGTTAACACTTGCTGAGATAGGACTACAAAATAAATTCATAAACTTATTGGAGTTAATCATCATATTATGACATTATGCAAACTGAAGTCATTCCTGATTCAACATCTGCATCTTCAGGAAGTAGGTTTGAACAGCAAAAAGCAGCACCCAACCAACATTAGATTCAACAGCAAACTTAACAGCCTCTTGTCTCAACGAGGTATGCCTAGTACCATGGGCACCTTTACAGGTAGGGCTCTGTCCAGCCTCACAACAAAGCACACGCTGGCAAGCGCAAGGAAACGAAGCAGCCAGTCAGTGATCCATGAACACTGACACCTGCACCTCGAGGCTCACTCGCATGCCTAGTAAGTTAGTTGAAAGGGTAGGTGGGTAGGACAGAAACCTTGACAACCCCTTCTCCAGTTCTAACAAACAGAACAACAAAGTTAGTAGTGCTTTTTAAGGGTTTCCTCTTGTCTTCCTGGCAATGCCCTAACACAGACATACTTTCAATCCACAGCAGTCTACAAAAAAGCCCATGTTCCTAAAAGCCGTTAAAAATGTTATTTTTAAATGTCTCCAGGGTCATAAATATTATATATTTGCATGCAGTTATTCATTAAATATATCACCAGTAGCCAACGTTCACTTCATGTATTTCCCATTTCAGCCAAACAAGTTCTTGATCCTCCAAAACACAGTGCTGTTTACCTCACTGACCTTGGGACTGCCTTCCTCCAGTATTTCTCCCTCATCAGTTTGCATGGGAACAGGATCTGTGCAAAGCTCTGCAGAAATGCAAAATACTGCCTAAAAGATAAAAAGAAAGATGTATTTTTAAAAAGAACTATTTGATGCTTTTAACAGTGTTATGTGAGATTGCAGTGCACATAAATAATAACTGTAGGCTATGACCTTTTACATTCACATTCTGCATGTATTCCCCAAATTTATGTTTTGCACAAACAAGTAAGGCATCTGCTACTCAGGATAAGATATAATTCTACTTAATAAAGAGAAAAAAAGCACCTCACAGGAAACTGCTTTCTTTTTAATGTAAAAGTATGTCATTGTTGAGTATTTTTGTATTTGCTGTGTTCATTGACTAAAGCTATGGTCAATGTGGAATAACCACAGAGACTAGAAATGAGCAAATTTTTCTTACTGGAAAATAGCTTTTGTGAAAATGTAAGATCCACAGATTCAGTTTACAATCTAAAGGTTATTAGTCTGAAAAGTAGTTAAGAGTACAAGCTATCCCAGAGTAACTCTGAATTGTCATTTCAGGGAATTTTTCTTTGACTTCATTTTAGAAATAAACATATTCTAAGCTCTAAATGGTTCAGGGAACAGATAAAGTCAGTCATCTTTAGGTCATTATTTCCAATCTAACCCAGGCCAGCAGCTCCCAGCATTTCCAGTATTCAACACTAAGTAACTTTCTAAATTTGGCTGACAAGTGTCAGCGCAGTTCCAACTGAACAAATTCTACATCCCAAATTCCCGTCTGAAAATTTTAACTTATTGCCAAACGCAATGCAGTTGAAAAGATCAGAATCTCTTTCAATCCAGAGAATAAGACATCCTTCAGCGTAAACTCAGCGGGAATCTCTGATGAAAAAGGCAAGATATCTGCTATCAGCAGATCCAGCATATTCCAGTTCTATGGAAAGTAAGTGCTCATACCAAGCTTAAAACTAAAGGCCACCAGCTGTTTGCTTTATAACAACTGTCTGAAGATGTGTAACCCCCAACTGCACCAGCAGTTAAACGCCATTTGAAGTCTCTCCATGTCACATGTGCACCTCAGCTACAGAGGTGCTGACTCTTCTGTCACCTTCATTGCAGCAATTCCAAGCCTGGGAACTGACAACTTGGAGAGTGCAAACTGTAATGAGGTCAAAAAGAGAAAGCTTAAAGAAAAATTGTCATCTAGATGCACCTCTTCTGTCAATGTTAGAGCCTGTTCATACGGTACGGCTGTACTGCCAGTGCCTTCTGCATGCTGTGTGCAGGTGGGAAACATCTTTCATGGCTGTTACACTGACACAAGAAATGAAGCATACATTCTGCAAACAAAGGGCCTGAAGGTACAAAATGCTGCATACAGCTTATCAGGCACACAAAACATAATCAACAGTTATGTTCATTAATATTACATAGTCTCAGGCAAAGCAGCAGCATTTTTCGCAAATGTGCAGCACAGTAATTTCCTTTTCTGGGTAGAGTGGAATGAGGATAAAGCAGAACTCTCACCAAAATTGTTTCCCCTCCTCCCTCTCACAGGGCGCGAGGGACCTCAGAAAAACCTAGCACGACTGTTGTGGTAGGTTCAGTTACAAAAACTTTATTTCCCCTTTTCAACGAAAGCTAAACCTTCGAACTCGATTGCCATTGCACCTCTGGTGCTCCATCTCAGCCAGCGCCTCCACACGCTAGCACAAGGCACAACAGGTATAATCTTTCCAAATTAAAGAACGTGCTTGCTGAAGAGATCGCGAGCTGGAAATGGACAGGGTGTAGAATCAGTGCCACCACTTCCTCTGAGTGAGTATATTGATCGTTCTCAAACCTAAGATTTGGCCTAACAAATCAAATACATTTCATTTGTTCAAAACCACTTCAAATATTCACATGACTTTTTGAAGCATACGAAAGAAGCTGATTGAGACCTGGCAGATGCTGAAAGAGCTCTATCGTCTACATGAAGATGTGTTATTGTGTCCCTTTGGTGCCCTAATCCATTGCACGCAAGTTAACTACAAACACATCGTGACAAGACAATTCCTTCTAGCACAACACAATTCAATGCACTGGAAACACTCTTAGTTCTCATCCTCTTTCCAAATTCTGCAGTAAAATAGCAGAAGGGGCACGATCAATTCATACAGGATTAATAGATCGATCTAAATTTCACCCCTGTCCCTGCAGCATGTCACTGAGGAAGATGAATACACATGAGACTGGAGTTTGTCACTTCAACAAAGAGATTAAGTAAACAAAAGGAGGAACATCTCAAATGAAATATCGTATGAAACTCTCCTAAAGGAATTTGGGTTTAGGCTCCATTAGCAGTGAATTCCCTAAGCACAAGGTATGTCTGTGCTAGAGTAACTTTCCCTCTAACACAAAACAAATGAAGACTGATGAGACAGACTGTGGGGAAATTAAAATTGTGAGGCTGACAGAGAGTGGCTAAGGTAATTCTGCCTGTAATTGAAAATATGAAGTACCAAACGTTAAAGAAGACGTGTATCATTCACGTGTCCCAAGATCTCACACCCCACCAGGCATTCCCCCCCCAGGAGCTCCCTGTCCACAGCAGGGGCTCGGGAAGGCGAGGAGAGGGCCCTGTCCATGGTACTTGGCCACGCTGCGTTTCCCAGCTCAACCTCAGCGCCGCTGGGGCAGGGACATCCCCAGCGTCCCTTGGCGAGATCACATTGAAGTAATTGGGAAGCTCAACAGATTGTTATACAGACAGCGTATGGCCCAACAGGCAGAGTGGCTTTGGCCAGAAGTACTGCTGTAACACTGAACTGACTTCAGAGTTACAAGAAAGATGGAACTTGAGCTTCAGAAGCACTGAAAGAAGTTTATAAAATAAAGGAAGATCAGTCAAGTGAAAACAAGACCACTGAGAGGACTCATCACTGTTTACTAGGAGTATGAACTTCTGCAGAACTGCTATATTTATCTTCTGAGACCTCTCCTACTGCTAAAGGAAAGGGGCAGAATCTGACACCAGTTTTTATATGCTGCCCCGGGAAGAAAAAACAAAACAACCTGTAAGTCTTGAAAAAAGAAAACAGAACTATGAAATAAAAAATAAATAGGCTACGAGAACAAACATAAGCAAGCTCTCTCACAGAGGAAAGACTAAATACACTAGAGTAATCCATTGCTCAGAGAGTGGAGTGAGAAACAGAAGTGCAATGGAGAAGGAAAGAAAGAGATGATTCACTCTTCATTTGCCCCCCAAATCATCCACAATTCATGTTTTATCAGCTTTAATGTTCAAAACTTAACTGATTTTACTATTTCATACAATGTTCAGCTAGCATGAAGTCACTCGCATGGGATGGCAAGGAGATGGAAGTTTTAAAAGGTTCTAATTTACAGAAAAAATCATGAGGGAGAAAAAGAAAATCCACCTAAAAAAAAAATATCTTGCAGCTGGTGCAGGAAGAGTTTAAGGCCCTGACGTAACAGACTGCAGGAGGTGTTGCAGGAGGAAGTTTTGCTGAGCGCTATCGCTTTATTGTATTTTTCCCCATGGCACTTGCTTTTGTTTTTTTTTTCAGGAGACAAACTAGCAGGTGACAAACTCTAAGTCCAATTCAATACTACCCTTTTTACATATTTTCCCTGATTCTTTACGAAAGGGAGGATTCATATAGCCACTGGCATAAGAATGCTGCATTTCAAACCTACTTGTTGCCAAACGCAGGCATTTGGGGATTACTGAATCCCTGAGAAAGCATTTCTGTGGCAGACTCGTGTAGCAGTCATTACATCCGAGGATGACTTCTCAGCCAAGAAAGTGACTGCCTACTGCCAGCATAGGAAGAATCAACACAATTATTCCATGTTGTTGGCAGCGTCACACCTCTTAAGCTTCTGAGCAGAAGGCTAAAGATCACACACAGGGTAGCTTTCTTATTTTGTACACAGAGGATAGACAGGCAATTTGTACTGGGGTCCTACAGGATTGGAAGAGAGGCCAACTGGATGAGCCCAACAGCTTTCCAAATCCAATGTATTAAATTAACTCCAACATGAATGTGACGCAACATGTTCCCTGTTTACAGATAGTCCATTTAGATTTTCAGATCTGACACCTAATGAACAAATTCACTCCTGGAAAAGGTCAAAGTATGACAACCTTCTTTGTCCGTTCTTGCATGTACACACCAGAACTATTTCAGATTGGGACTGAAGTCTCTCAGCCTTTTTATTCCTCTGAGGTCTTCTGGAAAAATTAACCAACTGCAGCCTGAATGAAAAAGATGCCAGGGAAAGCCTGACAAATAGTAACGTACAGCTAGGTCAACACTCAACCTAGCAGATGGGTATCTAAAGTTCATAACAGTTTTTGCCCAACTCTAGAATCTAACACAGTGATTAGAATCTACTCTCAAAGGTAAAAATGCTCACTAACATGAACTTGTATAAAGTTCTTATGAACTTCAATGCCTAAGACAATACTCTCCTGTCATAAAGTAATACGGCTTTGGGCCACATCAGTTCAATGTTTAGTTGTATTTGTGTTCCACCTCTTTCTGCAGCAAACATGTCCAGAATTTATTCAGTGGTATCAGGATGATGGATGCAGCTGCCAGTCATAAATTCAGCGTTATCGTAACAGTGCAGAGCAGCCATCTCCTCACTCCTACACTCTAGAACACTGCCAAGTAAAACCTAGCCAAACTCCCATATACTTACACACCTCTGAAGAGTAATACCAGTGAACAAGGTAATTCCTCAGGCTGACTTTCCCCCAGATAGAAAGGTCTATTGTTCAGAAACACAAGATCCTCATTAGCAACAGAGCTGGAATCCAAATGTTTTCCATTTTGCCGGTCACCAAACAGTCATCATCAGAACTAAGCACCTTATCTAATACATGGGTCTTTCAACACTTTTTCTTCAGATTGCTGGCAGCAGCCAAACACAGAATGAAGAGGAAAACTATGTCCTTCATTTGATATAGAGGGAAGAATAATTTCAAGGTTCTGAAGAGAGTCGCTGCAAAAGAAGCACTTTTTAAACGCAAAAACAATTGTGGTTCCTATGAAATGCAAAGTCTGAATCAGATATGACCCACAGGAAAACCCTCACAGGACAGTGAGGCTGTCACCATTACAGATGGTGAGCAGAAGCTGAAGGTAGGTCCTCAACTCTCTCAAGAGCACAAAGCAAAACTAGCAGGCAAACGCTCCTCAAAACACCGTGATCTTGTATGCATGCCATACTTGAAAAAGGGAGTTCAAACAAGGTAGTACAATACAGAACTATGACTTAAATGAAACTGTGTTTATTTAACTAATGCAATTACTTTGATAGATCACTGCAACCATGAGGTAGGTATGCAGGCAAACAAATTGTTATTTTTTTTAACAGATCATCTAGCCATGTTATATCAAATTGCTACAGCTTCACATCACGTGGAGTTTGTTATGACTGTACAAAAGCAACACAAAATGTAACATATGGAAAAAGAACAGATTAGTTTTTGTCATTTCAAACGAGAGCTGAGAGGTACTAAGCTAAAAGCAAGAGCATCCAGAAGAAAAACAAAGCTTAAATTTAACTCCATTGCCTATAGGAGCTAACAACTTGCAGATACCAGTGACTTTGGAAATAAATTGATTTATGATGAGATTTTAAAGAAAACCATCGTATACATCAACTGTAGCTGACGAACACAAATCCCAACAGGCAGCTACAGGAAGTAACATGCTAGAAAACACACAAAGACAGCAATATATTGTATAATTGATTAAAAACTAGCATGGGTAAATGCTCTTCTCATCTCCAACTTTCAAGAATGCAATATTGAACTTTGGTTGATTTTTACCTTTGACAGTTTCCAAGGGCTGCCAAAGCCCACAAGGATCCGTCCTGGCTACATTCAGTGCAAAAACGAAACCCTGAAAGACAAAAAAATATTTAAAAAAATAAATCAGCTGGCCAACATGGTCATCATCAGATAAAAACGACATAGAAATGAAAGACAATTAGCTGCCTCTGAAACTCAGCAGCGCTTGCTCACAAAGGATTTTTAAACAGCCCCAGCTATCTTGTATGATTATGTGGAGTAATGGAAAACTTGTAATGGCAGAAGAGCAACACAGGCTCCTCCCCATCCTCCTCCCTCAAAGTAATGCATCCAGTACTGTGGAGATGGGGAGGAAAAAGAGCTGTGGTCACACACTTTTCCCTGTTACTCTAACCCTTTCTCCTCACTATTCTTCTACCACCCTGCCACCCTAACCTAGGAAATTATTCTTTGAAGGCAAGGATTTTACATTTTGCAGAAAGCATTTATTTGTTGAGCCTGTGGGTCAAATCTGGGCCTAAGTTATAGTAAATTTAGACTTTTACAGAATGAAGTTGCACCACTACAGGGAATGCATTTTAAGAATAGCTACCTACAAGAAAATGTTAAAATCATAGTACTGTTTATTGCTTCCACATAATTATTACTCACCCATCACCACACAATTTAGACCAACAACCAGTTTTGAGGAAAAAAAAAAAAAGTTTATCCTGTGTCCCGCTGAGCCATTGAAGAGGCATGACCATTTAATGAATGTTGATAGCAAGGTAATCAGCCAATGGAATAAATTCTATATACTGCAGCCAGGCATAAATTCTGACTAACAGTACATCTTGCACAGTGCTGTGCAGCAGAAACATCAAACTGATATTGAACAGGATATTCCTCTTACAAGAATTCAATGTTGTTATCAAAGCTTGTAGAAACTTTGCCACTGGAACCACTTGGGGGTGCCAAGCAAGAAAAAAGGGGAAAAAAAAGGCAGAAAGAAAACCAAAAGGCTAATGCTTCCTCACAGGTATAACAGGAATCCCTCGTTACATACACAGAGGTTGCTCTGAAAGCAATGCCTCCTATTTACTTCCATGGAGGCTTGCTGTGGTTCAACCCGGCAGGCAGTTAGACCCCACAAAGCCATCTGCTCGCTCTCCCCCCAAGTGGGATGAAGGAGAGAATCGGAAATAAAATACAACTCGTGGGTTGAGATAAAAACTATTTACTAAGACAGAAGAGGAAAATGGAAACAAATATGCAGTGATAACTACATATATACATATATATAGCTGCAATGCAGTCGCTCACCACCCACTGACACCCAGCTACCACCACCACGGCACATCAACCAATGCCCCACTAACAACACAAGGTCTCACCACCTGCCCACTGATGCCCAGCAATCCCCGAGCAGCAGCTGCCCCCCACAGCTTTACAGCCCCCTGCATGCTGTCAGGTGGCATGGAATAACCTCATGCCCGATTTAGGGAGCTGTCCTGGCTCTTCTCCACCGAGCAGACCGTTCTGGATATGCCAGTAACATGCCCCACCTCATCACAGAATCTGGTTCATGAAAAGGAGCGTGGATTCCTATCCTTGACAGAAAAAGGCCTCTGGTGACTATCACTTAACTTTAAAAGGATGACCATTCTCCCACGGTTACGTTCATAAATATCGTCCTATGTTTCTAGAGCAATAAAAGTGTTAATTAGCAAACTCAAGGTAGCTCAGAAGACTGGAATCCAGCAAAAACCATGTTGAGTTAAAGATGGAACATGACATGCAGCTCAGTAGGACAGCAAAGATGGTACCGCAAGGAGTATCTCAGTGTTTACCACAGCCAGAACAGAATTCAAATATCAAAGATACATCTCCTCCTAACTCAAATCCTCAGATTAAGTACCTACTTTTGCTAACAGCCAAGGCTTTAGGATGTGTCAAGTCATTTGCCTGGAATTCAAAGGAAAAATTTTAGTAAGGGATGCAAACAACTTGATTAGATAGCCACCAACCACCCAAGGGAAGCAAGAAGGGAGGGGAAACAAAAGTGAAAGCAAAAGAAATCCCGCCCACAATTTACCGACTTGTGACAGAGCAAACTTGGGAGGGAACCTGCCCTTCCCTCCAAAAACTGTGACAGGTTTTAAGCACTAGCCAGTTAACCACAAATCTTACTGATTCAATACCCACGTGCACTGATAGATCACACTCAGTGTGTTACCTTGCAATAATGGAAACAATTCCTGATATCTACATGCTGCCGACAGACATAACTTGTCATGCACTGACAGACCAGAGCTACATGCACGTGCAGGGTAACCTCCACAATATTCTGTATTTAGTTCTGGTTCTAATACAGCCAACTGCAGCTACTGGAGTAGAAAGTCTCTGAGGCTTCAGAACATCCTCTACAGTGTCAGGATTCCTAGGCTAGCTTTTTTCCAGTGTTTTTTTTTTAGGGTGCTGCCTTTCTTCCCACGTTTGCATGCTGAGTTCATGACTCGCAGCGAGTACCTCCTCTCTGGTCACCTCACCTAATCTGCCTCTGTAGGAACACCACAGTCTTCCAGGTGCACAGAATCGAAGGAACAGGTTACAATCAGGAAAATGTTTTCTTCAAACTCTGCAATCTCCCATCCAAATCTGGAGCAAACGGGTAGCACGTGCGACAGAACTTCCTTCTGACTGCGAGATACCACAGAACAGGAGGAAATTCTAAAAATATTTCTATTTGCAAAGGAGAAGAATGGGGTGAAACTCATTTCTTGTGTAAGAATTGAGATAAAGCACACAGGCATGCTCAAGGAAAGTGGTTATCTAATTCTATGAGAACTCCTGAGTATTAATTACACGTAAAAATGAATCCCATTAGTAATTGTTGGCTATGTCATCCTATTTTGAAAGAATGATGACATATAAGCATCGCTGAACTGGCCAACACTTGAGCACATTACAAATAATTCAGAACCTGCTATCCTGTCTTAACAACAGCCGGAACAACAATTCCTCCATTTTAGTTTTACAAGACAGAACTGACTTCCAGGAACGAGAGGGGTTCCAAAGCTGCTGGCTTACCACCACACGGTCAAGTTACCAACATGAAAATCTGAATTACCCCAGAGGCTATTATTCAGAAGTTTATTACGAAGGTAACCAACAGGTGGCATGTTTCTGAATTCACAGCACCATGCTGCTGGCGACTGCTCACGCTTAATGTGTAGCATTATGCAGTGACAAACTGTTCCTGTCATTGAACTAGCTGCCATAAACCAAAGCATTTTTTACTGAGCTTCTGGCATTAACTAAGAGTTTTCTGGGCATGATTTGCATTCACTCAGCTTCTGACTAGCAACAGTACATTTGGAGACAAAAAGGGGGTCTTGCCACTGCAATTAAGCCGTCCCATCGCTCAGTGGCTAAATGTTTGACAGCAATAAATTTTAAACTCAGTTCCAACTTATACACTGCAATACTTCTGATAAAGCGACAAAAAGCACGCATGCTCCTGCCCAAAAGGCCTCGAGCTGTCTAAAATCATCACCTCACAAAAGCCAGCTGACGTAACAACACAAAAACATTACATACCCAATTAGGAAATGGGGAAGTTGGCCTGAAGCCATTCACAACTTCAAAACAGCACAGAAACATCTCAAGCTTTTTTCACTGACGGCACACCGTCACTACAATGGTCACAATTTACCACAAAGATCACCCAGGATGATCCACATTTTGCCGTGGTAGTCCTTCTCCAGCATATTTCGCTTTCTAAGACTGAACAGGGAAATGCAACTTGTAATCAGGAACAGTGAGGTAGGAGGAGCGATCCCACTGGTGTCTGAGAGAGAATTAACCACTTCACTCTTCTACGGCATTTAGAACCACCTCTTTCCCCTAGTTAGGTGGAAGGAAATCCAGAAGATATACCTCAAGGAACAAAGAACTGAAGATACGGTTCTAAACAAAGAAGAAAGGCAGAAATCCTCTGTTTCTTATAAAAAAAAAAAATAATTGGAGAAGGGCATTCAGTAATGGTAGTTGAGTACTCCACAAAGTCATCATGGTGTTCTACAGCGAAACATGACACGAGACAAAACATTCATTATGTTTAATTCAGTGCTGGCTGCGCAACTTCATATTTTGCTCAATATTAACTTATTTGCACTGAAGTTGTCTGTTCTAGATGGAAAAATGGCTCATCTGCTAATGTGGATCCGACACAGCCACTTTCAACAAGATAAATAGCTGTAACTCAGAACAGACACCCTGTATGTTTTGTTCTTCTAAAGCATTACAACAATAGAAGGACTACAAAAAAGTTATGTCACAAACCTACAGGTACAAAACACAAACCTCAAACCATAGCACTCGAGTCCCTCTACATCAAGAGCCCAAATATAAATTAGCAAAACCAACTTGCAAAGTAGAATACTGTCTAAGATTTCAATTGTTTTATTGTTTTGTAATTTTTTTAATTTTTTTTTTCCATTAAAGAATGTCTCCCTCTTTGAATCAATGCTGAGGAGGAGATGAGAGAAGAGCAGAAGGATACTTCTCTTTTAAAATCCTTGTTATAGGACATTTCTGAGCAACGAGCAATATTTCTTAACTCATGTCTATGTAATCTTTTTTAAAAGCAAAAATTTTGATCACTTGATCATGTGGATACTGGATAATCCCTGCCAAAAGCAGGATAATGGTAAAGAACGGCAGCCCTGCACTACACAAAAATTGTCCACAGTCAGACTTCCTATTTAGAAAATCCTGTTCCTATCTCATGAGTCTGAAGACAGCCTTGAAAAATGAATTGAAGACAGAACATTGCACTGCCACCTCCCCAGTGTTCCCAAACATTTATACGAACAACATCTAAGGTGCCAAATGTTCCTCCTCCCACTAAAGAAAGAATTGAAAAGTGCATTTTTTCAAATGTTTTGCTTCCACCTTTTTGACACTTTTCAACATATAAAGAAGCAGAAAAGTTCACTTCTCTCCTGCTCACACTGGTTTTGCTATAAGAATCCGTAAAAAGCTCCAGTGAACGTGAAAGGTATTTTTGTCCCTAGCTTTCCTCAGCAGCCTACCCTACACCACGTATCACTTCTCAATCGTAATCAAGGTTGAATCCCAACTGTAACCAGCCCAAGGCCGCTCACTGGTGAAATCTTCCAAACTCCTCCATGCTTTGTCCCACTCTATTCAGTGCGGCTGAAACATAAACACACTTCATATATATGAAACTGTGTGTGTGTGCACATGGAAATATCCCCAGAACTATTTCTACTGTTTCTCAAGTGCTTCAATGCTCTACCACGATGTTTATGGAGAACGAGCAAAATCGAGGTCGTTGGGAACACTCTTTATCTTACCTGACCAACAGCATCTTCTTGAATCACACCCTGTTTTCATTTATTTCTTGTCTTTGACTGTAAGCCCTCTGGAACACAGAACACTCCCTCTGTCCTCTACTCCCCTGCACCCTGCACTCACTGGACAGGCAGCAGCATAGTTAAGTTTGGGAGATGACTGAAGCATCTAGGAACTAAAACACGAGAGCTGAGATCGCTGCCTACTTTCTCTGCTCTATACCAAAGTTTTACTCGGCTAACATAATGAAAGACAATTTTGAGTAAAGTCTGAAACAAACTATTACTATAAAAAAACTCATTCTTTTCAATTGTTCATCTTCTGTTCTCTTAGGTATTTCAAACGAATGCTTTAGAGGCACAAAAGAGGGCTGTTTCACGCTGCTAATACTGCTTTCTGCTTCCTAATGGCAGCAATGCTCGGAATCCTAATGGCACACAAGCAGTCATTACCACGAGTATTACAACTATCATGTAATCTAATGGTGCTCTGGTGGCAAAAAACAGGGATGCAGTCAACACGCACAAAGTGTGAGCAACCCATTTGCACAGCACTCCCAAAGCTTCAGCGCTGCTGAAGCAAAACCAGTAGAACAATAGCAAGGCTTTATCTCAGGACATTTGCAAAATGAGAAAAAGTCTTCAGAAAAGAGGACTTAGTTTCAGAGTGGGAAGGAGAAGAGAATGAGAGGGGTGTTACATGAGACCAGGCTTGAAGCAGTTTTGTCTATCTTAAACAAAACGTAGGCATGAGGGAGAAAGCTACTTCTCAACAGCTTCACTTTGAACCTGGAAGCTACAAATAACTTCTTGCTGCTGTAATCCCAGCAGAATCATCCCATCAGGTTATTTATACCACAAAGGGAAGACAAGCTGGGATGGAAGGTTTCCTCTTCAGCCAGAAGTAACAGCGGTGCAGACCTGTGTAACAGTATGTTTATCGAAAGCAGCAGCTGAAACAAAATTAAAGCTGATAAGGTAGTAAGCAGACACATGCCCTGGAAAGAAGAGTGCCTTACCCACTGGCACATTTAAATGGCAACTTCAGCAGTTAGAGACAATATTTAAAGACTGCACTACTCAAACATACCATAGGATAAGGAGATACTGCCCCTTTCAAACTCTTCAGCTCTTACTGTCTTCCTGTATTATAATGAGAAGAGTACCAAAGTTTCTTCTGTTAAAACACATAAATCCTGGCACTAACTCCCACCGTAGTCATGATACACACAAACACGGGAAAAACATCTTTGCACAGGCTGTTCCACAAAGCAGCTCTCTAGATCTTTACATTACACCCTGCAAGGCACCTTGGGGTGGGTGATGGACGTTCATCGCCAGATTGGGCTGAGACAGAGGTAGGAGGAGGGCGCAGGGGGGTGTTGAGAAGAAAGCTTCAGTCACAATTTGCTTTTATTTTTCATTTACTTTAGTCTCTTCTGGTTTACACCCTGCAATTCTTCAAATTCATGTTCCATACTTAACACATTTCTAATCATTAATCACCGAGTTTTTGGTTTTATGCGAAGACATTCTGACTTCCCACTAACACGATCACACGTGCAGAGAAGTTTGAGATCTTAACACTATCACTATCAAAGAAAAAAAGAAATACTAAGTTGTTAAGCAAATAATTCTGAACTACAATAGCAAACACCAACTCCCAATGTAACCAGCTGCCAAGTTCAGCTTCATCAATATTGATAGCTTCAGTCCTAATTGTACTTCTCAGCTCTTTAGGTGCCTAAGAAAGAGACAGGAAGCTAACTTTCAAAAATCTTCTCTATATTTAATAATGTTATTTCAATCTTCTTTTTCTTCAAAAAAAAAAAAACCATTTCAATTCATGCAATTTTTCTTTTTTAATGTAAAAAGAATATGAAGTTATTAGTGATACAAGTCTACTCCTCAACACTGTGAACGCTGATAAACATGCTCAGTTAGAACCACTGAATGGAACCGCTCCTAAGAAAAGTTTTGGACCTGCTGAAGCAAGTGCAAGGGCCCTAAATCTTCAGTCTTTTGAGGGCAGCACAAAGCAGTTCCTCAATATGCACATCCAATTTCCTCTGAAAGTGGCACTGTATTTCAAAGAGAGGTAGCCAGTGTTTATTATGGCAGTCAGGAATACTCAAGCCTACATTTGGGCTAGCCACCTGCAATTCACAGTAAAGCTGCCCCACCATACCCAAAAGCATAACTTTAAAGTTGCTCCTAGGTTTGAACGGTTTGAGTGCTTTTCACTTCAACGCGCTGGCTTTTGTTCATTATTTAATTGAAAATGTACTAATGTGAATTACCAGTTGTTTGGGTTTTTTTGAGTGGAAGCTTTGTAAAAGGGAGATAGATAGCATTTCCATAGCTAGACTCCTTCTGCACAGCTGAGGCAGGGGCAGGCTGGGCTGACAGGCAGTATCCATGCCCAAGACACTACCAGCTGAGCTAGTTAACCAAACTGGTCAAAGCACCACTATCCACCACTGGTAAGTATGGGGTTAGACCTGTACACAACCAGCCCAACTATGTCACTGTATTCCTGCCCTGAGGCCACTGCTACCTCATGTGGTCAGGAGCATCACCCATTGCTTATTAGCCAATGTCAGAAGTATTTGATACAGTGGGACTTACAGCTTTGGTCCGAAAGGTCTCTCCATGCGCTAAGTCACCTTTCTAGTCAAAAGAAGACTTCTCCATTTGAATGCATTTTCTACAATAAATTAACTTCCGACATGAGAGAAGGTCATAGGCCAATTTTCATTATTTCTCTGCGTACTCTAAAAATTGTAGAAGTTGAACAAAAAAGTTAGAGAGAGCTAATTTACTGGAACCACTTACTTTAAAAAGTGAGTCAAAAACTGAGCTGTGCAGTAAAGAATGGTTTTCCCCTTTCAAGTCTCATTCAGGAAACTGAGTGCCATCAGAAATGTAGGTAACATCCCTCTATCTTACTAAATATAATAAAAAACTGGAAAATAACTAAAGCCGGTATGTTTTCTTTGTGTTGTCGCACCAGTCACAGAAAGGGGGTGAGAAGCTCCTGAGGCACCCCAACATTTATCCAAGCAAAAAGCACAGCCATAACCGATAAAAAAACTAACCAAACAAACCCTCATAGGAGGGGCAGTGGAATAGTAACAGAATGACATTATTCATCTTCAAAAACTTTCCGATGTGAGAATAAATTTGAATACATTAAATATTGAAGTTTTTTTGCAACAGCAATGACAAATGGTCTGTGATAAATGGATAAGCCAGTGCTGCAGCTTGATTCCCTTTCGTTCTTGTTCCCCTCACCAAGACTCATCTGCTTTCTTAACTGCAAGTGCACACATCTACTACCATGCAATTAAAATCCAATAAGGCAGAACCATCTCAGAAACAGAAAAAGTTAGAAAGCCAGCTTGGAAACAAAGTTCTCCTGAGAACACCATTAAGTAGGAAGGGATATGAATTTATTTTTTTTTACTGTAAAGCTTCCTGTGTGGACACACGTTTGTGCCAAAGTGCTGCCTCTTAGGAGGAGTTTAAGTTCAACTTACTTAAAAGTAAAACAAGAAGCACAGACACAAATGTCAGAGTCTGCATGTTCTAATCACAGATAACTACTGCATTTAGAGCAATGTAACAACATCATTACCATCCACCAAGGCATCCAAGGAAATCACAATGCGGAAAATTCCTCAAGAGGGTCACAAAAAAAGGTGAAAGTAGCTGACAACATCCTAAAGCAACTATTTTGTGCATCATTATGGCCTCCTTTCTTCAAGTGATTTTCAGCTGCTTCAGATCAAGGATCATAATTCTTTTTTAGAGACGTACCTATCGTTTTCTGTAAGAAGTTGGGGCAAGCGGGAACACTGCATTCCTTGACCTCAGAGACAAAAATTTTCAATCAATGACTTTATCCTAAGTTTGTATTCAAGACATCAGCTTCTGAGCTAGTTTTTCTACCTACTGATCTTACCTCAAGGTATCTGAAGCCACATTGCACAAAACCCAGAAACCTGGGTTACCTGAAGTAGCATATCATTGCATTAGTGAAGAATGCAAATGCATATGCTACTTGATCTCGTACAAAATTTCATTTCTGGAAAAACTTAGAAATCATCAAGTTATGATACTACTGTGTGAAAAAGCAGATTCTGCTGTTGGCTGCAGAGAAAAAGTAAAATGTACTCTATGGCACTTCAATTGGCTCCAGAAAAAGGAATCAGATTATTTCTCAGGATCCACAAATGTTCCAGGAGAGAAGTAAAAGGTTTTGAAGCCCACAAGTGAAGACAAGCCATGCCTCCTTAGCCACACATGGCTCCCAAGACGTCCAGGTCTGTAACTAGACCGTGCTGACACGGGGTGGCTGGGTGATTTATGTCTCTTGGCTGTAAGAGGCACGAGCCAAGGGGGACTGATGTTAACACCGGGATCGCCCCAGGGCCAAAGCATGTTTAACGCCGGGCAGGCTGGCAGCCCCAGGAGAGTTACAGCTGTTTCCTCAAGGTGAATCCGTTTCCTACCATGAGTGTGATTCAGCTCCGAGGCTTTTGCAGAGGTCACAGGGCCTGGAGGTCAGCAAGGACTGCCTCGCAGCAGCCCAGGGATTTGCCTGTTCCAATGACGTGCCCATCTAATAAAGCAAACTTAAAAGAAGAACGCTGGCCTAGGGCTTTGCAAACGTTTAGTGTCTTGATTCAGAATCACACTTCCAATTTAACCTGTGAAACTTGTCTACTTCTGCCACACGACAAACATGGTTGTGAACTGCAAGGCACAGTGTTTCCTGCAAGAAAAGAGACACAGGTAGGGAAAAAACAGTCTCAGGATACAAGATGACCAGAGGAACAGGGGGAAAAAAAAACACTTTTAACTACTAAAAGAAAAGCTAGAATGTGAAAATCTCCAAATGCAGAGAAGTAAATTATCAGCGTGTGCATGAGCTATGTTTTTCACTATCGTGCATTTCACTGCACACTCAAGTGCTGGGATGAAATTATAGAAATCAAATTCAAAAGCATTCCTGAGTTCTTTTCTTTGCTGCTCCTCGGGATGGTTTAGAGGGCTCTTCCTCCCACAACGCCACGTTATTGTATCACCTTTTGCCTAATCCTCTGCTGGGCTATTTAAAATTATCAACCCTTTGTTTTGCAACTTTGCTTCTTATCCTCTCATCCTCTAATTAGCTTTTCAGCCTTCCATCTTCTGCCTGACGAGGTCAAAACAGACTGCCTCCGAGTTTATACTTTAGGCATTTGTTTCGACCAGGCCCTACAGCACGCAGGGTGAGTGCTGCCTTACGGCACCTCCCGTTTCTGCGCTGTCAAGCAGCGCTTTTCTCAAAAAACCCAAAAGCTAAACTGAGTAAGAACTATTTTTAGATGCATTTTCTTTATCCCTCTAAATAGCTTTTCTTAAATTAAACACTAAAAGTCTCATAAAAGCCTTTTTTCACGGAGGAACCGTTGTGCTTTTCCCGATCCGCAGGCATTACAGCGGGAAGCGCACGCAACGTATCTCATTTCAGAACTTCTAAAGCTGGCGGGGCCCAGAAACGCAACCCGTCCTGAGGAGCTGCAACTGGAAAAGGTCATCTCCATAGCTCACTACGTGGTAAACACGGGGAACATCCCAGCTCCAACCACAATCCTCGCGCTGATGAGAGCTTTAAAACCTCAGAGCATTCCCCTACAACGTGCAAACCCCGAGTGCAACACCACCCTCTCCTTCCCACTGCTACAAGGAGAAGGGGAAACGCATCCCACAGACTGCTGGGGAGCCTACTGCTCGGCAGGAGAAACAAAATATCAGTTCTTCGAAGCAAAGCCTGCTTACTTCCCTCCAGAAAAAATAAGCTTTCGTTATTTTTGCACAAGGCAAACCAAACATGAACAACAAAGCAGAGAAATCCGAGGAAGTCCGAGAGTTTTGCTGTCTGCTGAAAGCGACGGAGGAACCGGAATGCCCTGACTGCTGCTGCCCTGGTCAACTCACAGGCAGAAATGCCAACTGGCAGCTCCTTGTCTGACAGGGACAGCTGCTCCAGCACCACAGAGTGCCCCTACCTTTCCTAGCGGGCGGTAGCGCAGGGTTTAGGTTGGGTTAACATGAAATTAAGAACAATTCTAGGTTGGATTAACAAGAAATTAAGAACAATTCTTCATGGCCTCTTTCACGCACTGCATGCTGCAAGAACAACCGACGTTATACATTCATTTCTATCTGAAAAAGGAGAAAGCAACTATTCAGCTTGGCAGATATTTCCGAGTTTCAGCTACTTCCTCCTTTATCCGTGCATTAAATACACTTCATTTACCACATACATGAAGACCAAGAAATGCCAATTCTTCGCAACGCCAGTTTTACTGATCCGCAGCTGAAACTTGGAGAGAGGCAGCGTGAAAAATAAAACCTAACGCTCATAATCGTAATAACCGTGAGATGTGAGGTGCATTGTAACCACTGCAGAACTGGTAAATGGTTTCTACAGACAGAATTTGTGAACCTAATAACAGCATTAGAGCAATTACTGAGGAAAGTCATTGCAAAGAAGCTGCACAATGGCTGTTGATCATTATTATTGCACGAGCCAGACAATGTCTGTGTATTAAAAGACGTTCTGAGGGGGGGGGAAAGATAATGGCAATAAGGAGCTAGGACATGAGAGTTTGCATCCGAGTGTTCTGCAGAAAATGGAAAATAAAGTAACTGAACCATTTGGTAGACTATTAATAAACCCACTCAAATCAATAACCAAGCTCCTCGTACGTTTTTCTGTGATCTCCAGTTCATAATGCTTAATTGTAAACCCACTGCCCTGTGAGCAGAAACACGCCAGTTCTACTGAAAAACAAAATCAGAAACCAAGAGAACTAAACCCACGTGAACTCATCTTCCAATGATTTACCCTACAGCGCTCCTCTAACCCATTCCATCACTCCGGATGCAGCTACTGACCCTGCTCCAGATGCAGCTCTGTGCATCACGCATTCCTTCTGCACAACAATGTACTGCTCCTTCTCTACTACCTACCAGAGGAGGCAAACCTAAGGCCAAACTTACTACTCCAGAACTATGCAAAATTCCCTCCTGAAGCTCCCTCCTCTTCAAGCCATCCTCCGACACCGAGAAGTTCTTTACTACAGCAAGGTTTAACGATCAAACGCTCATCAGCAAGCACACCCAAGGCACGCATTCCAAACCAGGTGTTTTATTGAAATACTCAGTCATGCAGTCTCTGCTAGGCAATGCTTTTCTTGACTCACAGCTTCAAGCTTTTTCTTTCTTATATTTGAGTGGACAAAACCTTATTTACCAAGACGAGGGCTCGGATTTCCACCTGAATTTGCAGCCATACAGACACTGCAGTAACACACCAGCTCGTACACACCTGCCTGACCAGGAGACACCGACTGCTTCACAAACCGAGATCCCGGTGCTTCCCAGTACCAGAAGGAAGAGAACCCCCTAACTAAGCAGCCTGATAACATCATAAGGAAACAAACGAGGACCAAGCTGACGAGAGAAGTATGAATGTTAGAATTTTACCAATTAGCACTGACAATTCTGAGCTAATTCTATACACAAACGCTGCTCCGGAAGTAATGCCTCCTGTTTTATTACATTGGCCCACGACACCAGAGGCGGATGGTGCTGGTACAGCAGCAGAGGTTGAACCTTCCCACCAATGTCCCGTTATGTTTTGTGGCCACGTGACCGACAGCAGCAGAGCGGCACTCTGACATAACGGTGCCTGACACGGGAGCGTGGATGAAGCCAAGGCGTGGAACTGATTCCTCCATGCAGAAAAAATGGCACCTGGTGACATTCACTGACACTTGCTGAATGTTGGAATGATGGAGACCAAACACTGGATGTGAGCACACAGAGGTCATGGTGGTGCGATTCAGCAGTAGTGACAGTGACAGACAAGCCGTGTTCCAAACAGCCATGGAGATGTTTACGAGCACGGTATTCAGGCTCTTGTTCATTGTTGGTGAAAATGCACAGCTAATAGAGGTGCCTATGTTAAAAATAGTGCTTTGTAGCCGAGAATTTGCTCTATCAAACAGTGCTATTGTGCTCTTTGCGTTTGTCGTGGTTTTCACGTAAATAAACGGGAGGCATTACTTTCACTGCGAGCGACCTGAAAGTAGCACAGTTCTCCATGAAACTGTATTCACAACGTGTTTACACGCAAAGCAGCCAGCGAGATGAAAGCAAAAGGTGCAAGGGTAATCTCACCTAGCTCGACCCCATAAGATCTTCCTGCACCTTGTTGCCACCACAACCTCAGAGCAGAGCAGCTATCACACGCTTGCTGCCGCGAAGAGATCTGCTCTCCCCTCTGCAGCCTCAGCTATCAGCTGGGCAACGTTCTCCTTCACTGCGGAGCTGACAAGCTTTACCTGCAGATGCATAGGTGAGAGCCCACCTTCACTGAGCACTGCTGAGCCCACCTTCATGGCAGCCCCAGCACCGATCAAGCAGGAGAGCCCTGACCTCATCTCTGAGTTCAGGGCCTCAGGTGCCACAGCAGCTCAGAGCCCGCTGAGCTCCTCAGCAGCACGCAGGTTCCCAGGCACCTGCACCAGCGGGAAAACCATCGGAGAGGTGAGATGCAGAGAGGTGGAACAAGGAGAGGTGGAAGTGCTGAGTAACTTCGGTGCAGATGAGCTTAATACAAAGGTGCCTGAACTTCTGAGCGTATTTAAGAACTCAGTGAGTTAAAGCTTTTACCTGCGAAATGCAACTGGGTGTTGGTTTTTGGTATGTCTGAATAGTGGTATTGCTGGAAAGCAGTAAGTGAAACTTTCAGCTGCACAGAGTGGGAAGGAGGACCTATTGCTTCTCGGGAAGGTTCAGGGCTTTCGCAGGGAATGAAAGCGTGACACTGGAACCTAACAAGCCATGGTTAAATATGGTAATTACGGAGAGAAAAAAAAAAAAAAAGGAGAAGGGAAGAAATTGCAAAGTTAACTCTGAAGTCACTCTGCAGGCTCTACGGAGAGCCCTCAGGAGGAGCGTGCAGGCTGAAACCCCCGGGACAGGCGATGCCCTGGGCCGGGACAGCGCTGCGCGGGCTCTGCCCGCACGGCCCCAGCGCTGCGCACCGCCGCGGCGTCACCCACCGCCCGGGCAGCACCTCCCGCCCCCAGCGCCGCTTTCGCTCGCTACAAACGCCCCGGGAAAGTTTCCTGCCCCCTCCCCGCGCTCTGGGCCCGCTCCCTCCTCCCTCCCTCTCCACCGCCCCGCTACCACGGCGGGCTGCGGGGGGACCGCCGCAACCTCGCAGCGTCCCCTCCCGCTCCGCCTTCCCCTCGGCCCGCCCGCTTCTCCCCGGGGCTCCGCGGGGCGGAGCGGCTCTCTCCGGGGGCCCCGGCGGTGGAACCGGAGGGACGCGGCCCCTCCCCGCCCCCCCCGCAGCCGTCCCTGAGGCACCGCGGGGAGAGGGGGAGGGGAAGGGGCGCGCGCGCCGTTGGCGCCAATGGTCCCTCAGAGGGGGCGCGCGCGCGGCCCGCGGGCGGGAAAGGCCCTGAGGGGGCCCCGTCCCGCACTCACCGCTGAGGCGCCGCCGCGCTGAGCCCCTTCTCCTCAGTGCCGGGGGCGGCTCCGCCCGGGGAACGCGAAGCCGGGAAACGAGAAGCGCCGACAACGCGCTGCGAAGCGCGGCCCCCTCCCACTCCGCCGAGCGAAAAAAAAAAAAAAAATAGTTTTAAAAAAAAAAAAAAAAAAAAACAATTCCCACGCGGCCC